>PVJI01004652.1:0-105775 GCA_004026765.1 Micronycteris hirsuta | reverse complement strand
AAAAAAAGAAAGAAAGGATCTTTTACCCACTTGTACTTTTGTAACTTCATGCACTAGTTTTCTAGAAAATGTTGGTTCACTCACTTGTGAAGATCTTGTAAATGTTGACCCATTTTATTATACAATATAAAAAACTAACATTCATTGATATTGCCACCAATCATAGCAGAAAAGTCTTACAAGCCCTGGCTGGTGTAGCTGAGTGGATTGAGCACGGGCTGGGAACCAGACGGTCCCGGTTTGATTCCCGGTCAGGGCACATGCCTGGGTTGTGGGCCAGGTCCCCGGTGAGGGCCATATGAGAAGCAACCATACATTGCTGTTTCTCCCTCTCTTTCTCCCTCCCTTCTCCTCTCTCTAAAAATAAATAAATAAAATATTAAAAAAAAAAAGTCTTACAATATTGGGAATCTCTGAAGCTAAATGTAGCATATTCAAGTTTTCCAAAATTTTACTTTTTCCAAGAAGGCTAGGTAGAATTTTATCCTTGGCAACAAATCATGCCAATTGTTTTCCTTGAAGTAACACACTTATTTTTTAATTTTATTTATTGATTTGAGAGAGAGGAAGGAAGAGAGAGAGAGGGAAACATCAATTTGTTGTTCCACTTATTTATGCATTCATTGGTTGCTTTTTATATGTGCCTTGACGGGTTCAAACCTGCAACCTTGGTATACTGGGACAATGCTCTAACCAACCGAGCTACCTGGCTAGGGCCAACAGTGTTCATTTTTTAAAAATATATTTACTGATTTTAGAGAGAGAGGGAAAGAGAGAGAAACATCGATTTGTTGTTCCACTTATTGATGCATTCACTGGTTGATTCTTGTGTGTGTCCTGACTAGGGATCGAACCCGCAACCTTGGCGTATTGGAATGATGCTTTCTTTTGTTTTATTTATTTATTTATTTATTTATTTATTTATTTATTTAGAGAGAGTGGGGAAGGGAAGGAGAAAGAGAGGGAGAGAAACATCGATGTGTGGCTGCCTCCTGCACTCCCCCAATTGGGGACCCAGCTGGCAACCCAGGCATGTGCCCTGACTGGGAATTGAACCAGCGACCCTTTGGTTCGCAGGCTGGAACTCAATCCACTGAGCCACACTAGCCAGGGCTGATGCTGTCATTTTTAAGAAAATGTTTACCAATTACCAAACTCTGAATAACCACAGGTTGTCTATCAGTCATTATTTTTTTATATCTCACCTGAGGATATGTTCATTGAGACAGGAAGGAAGAGAGAGAGAGAGAGATCAACTGGCTGCCTTCCAAACACACCCCAGTCGGGGACAAAACCCACAATTTAGGAATCTGCCTTTGTGACAGGATAGTAAAAAGCTATGAAAATTCCTGGGCAAGTGGAATAGGAAACTGAGACAAGAAAATTAAACAAGACCAAACAATCTGGACAACTTACAGCCAGCTGGTGGATCACAAGACCTTATCTCCCCTAACCAAGGTCAGTTGAGAGTAAATACCTCTCCTCTCTAACCAGAGAATATATAGCTTAAATCACCCTCATCAGAGAGAGAGAGAACAGAGACCCAATTTGTGCTAGCTAAATCCAAGGACAGATGAAGTCAGGAGACAAGTAACAAAAAATACCTTAGAGTCAGACAGACCCAAGATAAATGTAAAACAGACTGAAGAATAACCCCGACCCCCACCCCCACCCCCACCCGCTAATTTTGACGTATTAGCATATTAAAATTCCACCCGGAAAGCTGGTGAATATTCTGCTGAAACCCTCTCCTAAGATTCTTGCCCATGGGGTGGTGGGGCAGGGGTATGTGTGTGTGTGTGGGGACTCCATGCTGACTTGCTCTAGAATTTATCCATGTACCTTTGGTCATGAACTTTTTACTTCCTCCTAGACTCGAATGGACCCTATGAGACTTGTAACCAGGGGAACAATGAGCAGAGGCAGCTTGCCCCTGGCTTACCCCCTAATCCTCTCTCTAAGGCCCCCTTTTTCTCTGACTTCCCAGTGAACTAAAAGCAGCCTTGCATTGGCTCACTTCTGTCACTGTGACCACTTCCCAGTGAGCTAGCTAACAGCGGCCCTGCCTTGAACAGCAGCTCATTTCTTTCTCACACCATTTGTAGGGAGCCAAAGCAGAGCACCACCCTGGCTCTCTCCTGCCACTTCTTCTACCCTAAGTCTTTCATCTGTTTCACTCTCCCCAGCTTTAATAAACATACTCTCAAAGTCACCTGGACTCATACTGTGAAATCTTTCCTACACAAAGTCAAGAACCCACACACTATAGGCTGGCCTGAGACACACCTGTTTCCTGGCTGGCCCCTGTCCAGTAAACACCCTGACTGGGAATCGAACCAGCAGCCTTTTGGTATACACAACGACGCTCCAGCCAACTGAGCCACCTGGCCAGGCTCCATAATTTTTTTCAAGAAAAAATAGTGTTCCATGAAAAAAGCAGCTAGTTCACCTTGCAACTCAAATAATGGCCTCCATCCTTGTCCTCGAGAAAGTAATGGTATGCAGCAGCGGTGCTTTATGTACCTGTTTCATCTCTCGTTTTGACTAACAAAATAATAAAAAGATGTGTGCCTAAGGACAAAGATTTAATAAAATGAATAACTTTTTACTGCTTGTCAAGGGCTGTTTTAAGTGAAAGAGTTGTTTTTCCCCTTGCCAGTAAGTGGTGGTGAAGTACACAGTGACAACTAGTGAATTTTGTGTCACTACCTTGATTCAAACTAAGAGCCACCATTGGTTTTGCATCATCAGTACAAAGCCAACAGAGTGAAAAAGGCAAATTGTTGTTTTCTCAGCGTTACCGTAGGGACAAAAAAGGCCTCTTTCAGGCCCTCTTTATCAGAGCTGGCTATCTCTTTCCTGGAGCCTGTCCAGCGTAACTAACCGTTGTTTCTCTGAGCCTCTGTTCTCAGCACTGGAGAGATTACTATAAGCATCCCTTGTGCCAGTGTTTTAAAATTTATACAAACAGGACATGCCAGACCAGAGTGCCTGGACCCTGAATCCAAAGATAACAGCAGAACAAACCAAAGCCCGCACGATCAGCCTGAAACCTCCTATTTTACAACTAATTGCCGTGACTACCCAGTTCCATCCCTGTTTATCACCCCATAAAAACAGCCCCAACTTCTTGCTCCTGGTGTACCTCTCCACACCATGCTCCTTTCCCTCTTGGAAAGTGAATAAAACCTTTGCTCTCTGTCTTTTCTTTGCTTTGTGAATTCTTTCACAGCCTCTGGCACTGGCCACCCTAACAATTAGTATGAAAATGATCATAGCCCTGGCTGATGTGATTCAGTGGATTGAGTGCTGGCCTGCGAACCAAAGGGTCGCCGGTTCAATTCCCAGTCAGGGCTCATGCCTGGGTTGCAGACAGCAACCACACATTGATGTTTCTCTCCCTCTCTCTAAAAATAAATAAACAAAATATTTTTTAAAAAAGAATCTTGTTTGTTTTAAAAACAAAAACAAAAACAACAGAAAAGAATCACAGACCTCTTTAAAGGGGTTTGGGAGCCCCTAGGACTCACCAGGCCACACTTTGAGAACTGCTATGCTATTCATTTTTCTACTGAGTTGTTGATTTGTTTCTTACTAACCTAAGAAATATTTTTAATAAACTGAGATTTATCCTATCATTCCACATAGGATTGAAATAGCATTTGCATTTGTGGAGGGGTAGGGAAATAGGTATATGTCAACTGAAGGTCACTGGCATCAATTCAACACCAACAGGTGCAGTGAAGATGGAGAATTTGTTCAGTGCAAACAGCACAGCTGTAGGAGGCCCCAGTGCACGGTGGTCCTGGGGCCAGGCTCCACGGTTTCATGCAGTCTTTTGGCATCTATTCAGCTCTAATGAGGAAAAGGCAGTTTTCTCTGCAAAGGAATGCGCACGCCCAGAGGTAGAGGGGAGCTGATTTCTATAGACAAAAGGTGATGTCCATGGCCCCTGATTGGTTCTTCTTCACACCAACGAGGACTGCAAATCCTCGAAGTTTGATTGGTCCAAAAGGCACTGTCCTGATTGGTCAGAATGGAGCCACTCTGATTGGTTGGTAAAGAAGCTGACATGAGTTGTGGCTGGGCAGCTGTGATTGGATGGGGGAAGCCTCAATCTTATTGGTTGAAATAGGATTCCAGGAATTCCTTTATAAGGGCTGGCTCAGATGACAGAAACAAAATGCAGGCAGGCAGTTCAGTGCAGAGGCAAGTTCTTCAGTGCAGGATTTCCCTGAGGGGCAGTTTGTGTGAGGGGCCATTGCGTAGAAGTGGCAGCTAGGCTCTGTTTTTTAAATTGCAGCCCAGTTAGCCACCAGGAGCCCTTCTTAGTAGGTATGTTCTTTTTCAGGGTCCATAATGTGTTTGTAGAGTTGAATCTAATGGTCTTGTCCAGTCTGAGTTTCTTTTTTTTTTTTTAATTATCCTTGGTGAATTCTTCCCATGCTGAATTGGATAAATTCTTTGATATTCCCTATATTAGTTTTTTAGATGTCAAACAAAGTACCGCAAACAAGGGGGCTTAACAATGGGAACGTATTGTCTTGCAGTGCGGGAGGCCAGAAGTGCGAGGTCAAGGTATCCACAGGGCTGGTTCCTTCTGAGGGCCTTGAGGAGGAATCTGCTCCATGCCTCTATCCTTGGCTTATATGTGCATCTCTGCTTTTATCTTTGCATGGCATTCTCCTTGTGTGTGTGTCTGTGTCCAAATTTCCCCTTTTTATAAAAGGATATCTGTCATTTTGGATTGGGGTTCACCCTAACGATGTCATCTTAGGATCCTGTTTCCAAATAAGGTTACATTCACAGGCACTAGGGGTCAGGACTTCACCTTTTTGTGGAACACAACTTAACCCATAACATGCGTCTTTACTTTTTCCTAGTGGTTTGATAATACCTCCCTACCCATTTGATTGTCTCCTGTTTTGGAATTTATTTAACAAGTGTGCATCCAATAGCTACTATTCACTCAGTACTCTGACCTTGGGAACTTCAGTGAACAAAACAAAGATTTTGCCCTTTAGATGACTACATTGTAGGGCTAGTGTGGAGACATAATAAAATAGGTATAATGAGTAATTAAGTTATATAGTTTATTTAAAGGTAATTGCTGCCTGAGGAAACTTTTTGGTTGATGGAAACGTCCCTTATCTTGGTTGGAGTGGTGGTTACAGGCAAACGACGCCCGTGTGTACACTTCAGGAGGGGAAATTTTACTCTATGTCAACTATACTTCAAGAAAATTGATTTTGTGAAAAGCATTATGAGAGGGGAAAAAAGTTAATGTGGAAAGGAGATAAAATGGGGGACTGCAATTAATATTGCAATTGGAAGTTGCAGTGGAGTAAGGCTCTAACACTGTAGCCCGCTGGTGAATCGCAAGATCTTATCTCCCCTAACCAAGGATACTTGAAGATTTTATTTATTTTTAGAGAGAGGGGAAGGGAGGGAGAAAGAGAAGGAGAGAAATGTTAATGTGTTGTTGAACATCTCGAGCATCTCCTACTGGAGACCTGACATGCAACCCAGGCATGTGCCCTGACTGGGAATCGAACCTGTGACCCCTTGGTTTGCAGGCTGGCACTCAATCCACTGAGCAACACCAGCCAGAGATGAGGACACTTGAAGGCAAATGGTTTATACCTCTCCTCCCGAACCAGAGAACACAGAGTCTTGCTGGCCATAAACTTCTGGTGTCTAGGGAAGAGAGGACATCTAATGCAAACAGAGAGGTAACACCTGAACAAAGGGAGCGAGCTTGGGAAGAAGCCGTGTGACTCCCCTTTCAGCTCCTTGTCCCTTTACTCCCAAGAGAAACAGCACGTCTGCACTCCCCCTAGGAATTTCTGCCTCCTAAATTCCCACGTTTCCCTTGTGTAGACTTGCTCTGGAAAGCTCAAGGGAAGGTAGATATTAGGGTTTTTATCCTCTACCTTCTCAGATTGCTGACCTCTGATATTAGTAAGAGTACAATTATAATCCAATCCTCGTCTCTGCTGTTTACTAAGTGGTGACCGGAAGTACAACCCTGGACTCAGGTGCCCTCCAGTTTCGATAGCAATATACACATTTATAGTATGATCTCTCTTGTGTGTAAAAACATCTACAAATGTGTCCCCCAAGAAGATACACTCAAATCCTATTGCTTCCAGTGGCTGTGAGTATGATCTTACTTGGAAATAGGATCTTTGCAGACGTGATTATTTAAGGAGCTTAAGAAGAAATCATCATGGATTGAGGGTGGGTCCTAAATCCAGTGACAGGTGTCTTTATAGGAGGAAAGGGAGATGAAGATGCAGACACACAGATACACCCAGGAGAGGCCATGTGATGATGGAGGTGGAAATTGGAGTGATCTATAAGCTAAGAAACTCCAGAAGCCGCCAGAAGCTGAAGGAGGCAGAGAAGGATCCTCCCCTAGAGCCTTCTGGGGGAGTGACACCTTCATTTTGGACTTCAGAACTGCACAACTGAGAGAGAATAAAGTTCTGTTGTTTTAAGCCACACAGTTGTGGTGATTTGTCACGGCGGCCCCAGGGGGCTAACACACCTGTTCGGGTTGTCTTTGTACCAAAAATACCTGGAGGGACAAGGTCCAATCCACCAGAAGTGAGGACTGGAAACTGAGTGGTGGGGCGGGGGTAAAAAATGGGATAGAAAGACTGCATTTACTTTACAGTTTACTTTGTATATGTCTCTGTTTTTGTGAAATATTTACAGGATCTACATTTCATCCGTTCAACTGCTAACGCCTACATATACAAAACCAAGGAGAGTCCTTTTTGCCATTTTAACCGTATTGAAGCGTATGATTCAGTGGCACTAGTTACATTCACAGTGTTGTTCAAACACCACCGGTAAGTTTCCAAAACTTTTCACCACCCCAGAGAAACTGTACCCGATAAGCCATCGTTGCCCCTTCCTCTCTCCAGCCGCGGAACCTCAAGTTGTAAACTTTGTGGATAACTTGGAACCCATTACTGCCATTGGCATCTGCAGTGGTGGCAAGCTTGTGGGACGGACCCCTTACCCTGTGGGGTCTTGGATAACTCCTGCCAGTGTCCAAACTGAGTTAAACCAGAGGAAACAAGGCTGGTGCCCACAAAGAACTGGAGGTTGCCCGGTGCGGAAATCCCCACACGTCTAGTGTCGAGTGTTGGTGTGGGACTGTGAGTGCTGCAGAGGGAACAGAGTTGGTTTTCCCTTCTCAGGCCCCAAGGAGGCCCCACAAGAGTCTCCCTGGGTCTGAAAGATGAACCAGGTCGGGCAGTCCTGGAAAAGTGAGACAGGATAGTAAGGAGCTAGGAAAGTTCCTTGGCAAGTGGAATAGGAAACTGAGACTGGTCAAGCAATTTACAGCCACATACAAAAGGTCACCGCCTCCTTAGAGATAATATCGAGGCCTCAGTTATGTTTCAGTTTCAGGTCCAGAAAAGCAAAAAACCAGATGGGCGATGCCAGAACCAACTGCAATGACTAGAAAGCCCCTGGAGATCATGACCCTTAAAGGACACACCTGGAGAACTGGTGAATACTTTGCTAAAACCCTCCCCTGAGACTTCCCCTAAGATTCCTGCCTGCAAGGGAAAGGACTCGGCAAGCACGAGCTCTCCCTCCAGGGAGCAGCCTGCCACCACTCCCTTTCCCTTCACCCCCCGCTTCTTTCTTCACAGGCACTTGCATCCGAAACCCTAAGACAATGGGCAGCTGGCAGCTTGTCCCAGGCTAATCCCCTGAACCTGTCCCAAAAGCCCCCTTTTCTCTGATTTCCCAGTGAGCTAAGGCAGCCCAGCCTAGGCTCTCCTGTTGCTTCCTCTATGCTAAGCCCTTCCTTGTTTCATGGTCCCCAGCTTTAATAAATGTATCCTCATAGTCACCCGGATTCATTTTGTGAAATCTTTGCTACACGGAGTCAAGAACTCACACACTGCTGTGGGCCAGACCCACGCAGGGCCAGGCGTTTGTTCATCCAGCCACAGAAGGGCCAGGTGGGGGCTGCTTGAGTGTGGGGAGGCCCCAAGGCTGGAGGTGTTGGTGCTGGGTGTCAAAGGACCCAGAATCCTGGGATTCAGGGCCTGGTTCTGGAAGAGTCAGGCACACAGTATGCACTCAATAAATGTGTATTCAATTAATTTTTATTTTGCCCGAAAGTTTACTTTGTTCATACTCAAAATATAAACCGTGTATAGCGAGTTGCTTCATAAAGTTCTTCAGCAAGGTGGGCCTCCGTGTCTGGCTAGGGGATTGGAAAGGATTCCCGTCAACACTCTTTATTCTTCTTTTCCATCTGCAAGAGAAGGGGGGCAGGTCGGACAGGGCCCAGAGCTGACAGTGGGAGGAGAGTATGGGCGGCCGATTGGGAGAGGCTGCCAGGCCTCCAGGCCAGTGGAGGGCCCCACCACCTTCTCTGATCTGAACTGTACCTCTCCCAAACCATCCCCAGACCTCATTCGTGCACAGCCCCCACTCCCATTTCCCCGCCAGCCCCAGACCTCCCCGGGTGCTCATCCCAGGCTTGCTCTGACCTCCTTCCTGCTGAGTAGATATCCACCAACGATGCCCACGACAATAAACGCAGCAGGCCACAGTGCAGACCCTGTGGCCAGCAATTTCAGGCTCCCAAATCCCTATATGGAGGAAGAATGAGGCAAGGAAACCCCAGGCTGACCCCACAGGATACAGACAATGAGGGGTCTATGGGGTTCAGCGTCCTGGCTGACAAAGTGGCTAGGAACCAGAGAAAAGAGGGACATACAAGATGGCCCCATCCCACTGAGCTCGGTGGGAAGAATGGGCTCCAAGGCAGATGCTGGCTCTGCTCTGCCCTCTGCAGTGAGCAGGTGGTAGCTGCAGGGTGGTCCCTTGGCCCCCCTGGGCCTACCTCCTCAGGTGGTAGGGATGGCACTCTCCACCCCCTGGGCTGGAGGGAGAAAGCAGGTGACTGCCTGGAGGCACCTGGAGGAGTGCCAGCCAGTGGAAGTGCTCACAGGGTGAGCTGAGCACGCTGCAGAGGGGCACGCAGGCTCTGGGGTCCTTCTGACTCCCACAACACGGTTGTGGCTGGGCCTGTGACTCCTCAGCAGGGCATGGAGTCTGGGGGGTCCCCGAGTCCCCTGAGAACTCCTGGTCTGTAGCTTGAGACGCCCACCCCAGGTGTCCCGAGATCTCAGCCCAGAGGAAAGCAGTGGGCCCCCTCATAGGCCTTTGGTTGTCCCTGGGTGCACCCTGCCAGTTGGGAAAAATGACCAGGGTCCTGTTCCTGTCCCAGTAGCTGGTGGCTGGGCATGGCCAATCCTGGCTGATTGTGATGGGGGGATATCTTTACTCACCATTTTGATGAGCAACATGGATTTTGCCACCATCTTCTTTACTTTTCTATTTCATTTGTTTTTAGAGAGAGAGGAAGGAAGTGAGAAAGAAAGAAAAACATCGATGTGTGAGAGATACATCAATCGTTGCCTCTCAGGGACCCAGCCTACAACGCAGGCATGTGCCCTGACTGGGCATGGAACCAGCAACCCTTTGGTGCACAAGCCGGCACTCAGTCCCCTGAGCCACACAAGCCAGGGTGTGCCACCGTCTTCTTAAGGTATCAGAGCTCACCCCTGTGGAGAGGATATCCCAAGTCATCTTCCCACATATTCCAATACCTCTAGGGTCTCTGGGATCTGCTTCTCAAAGGCAGAGGCCAAGCCTCAGCCTCACAGGGATCCTGCCTGGAGGGGACCACCTGGACAAGAGACCTGAGGGTTAATTGCCCTCGAGTCCAGGCCCTTTATCTGGGTGTCTGTGGAGGTCCCAGGGCCCTGCTCTGCTTCAGGCTCAGGAGTCTCCTCTGCAGGCCTGGGAGAAGAGCTTACCCACCCATTGCCTGCAGGTAGTGGAAGGCCTACACATTTCCTCTTTCTGCCCCAGCCTGTAGTTCTTCCAAGGACAGTGGGGGAAGGGCTTTTTTTTTTTTCCTCTATAGTTATCTTGCTAGCTTTTGGCTCACTTGGGGCCCTATCCACTCATCTAGCTTTCGGCAGGCTCAGTGTTAGAGCCTGCCACAATCTTGGCCAATGGGGGAGACTCCCCAGCGCTGCAATGGACTGTTTTAGGTCACACCTCAGCCAATTCAAAGGCACACATTCCAAGGCCCAGATGTCTGGGCTAACCCTGGCCCTCACACTTTGTCCCCCATTGCCCGCTCTAGAAGGAAGATCTGATTCCTGAATGCAAATTATTTTTCTGCTCTACCGAACCCTCCCTTAGCTGAGGACCCCATTCTCTGAGGCTAATCCTGCTGCCTTGTCCCAGATAACAACCCCCCTTTGGACTCACACATTTTGGTGGAGCACCAATCTACCCCGGTCCCCCTGCCAGTCACCCAGCTCTCACCTTGGCAAGGATGCCAACCGCTCTGCTCTAGGCTCCCTGTGACTCTGGCTGGTCTAGATCTGGAAATAGACTTGAGAGTGTATTCCTTTGTTTCTTCCGTCTGCGCAATCACAGATGGGCTGTTAGCAAAGCAGTGGTTTCACTGAAATCACATGATCTTTCTGAATACAGTTTCTTCTATTTGTTTCTCTTTCACTTTCTTAAAAGAAATCCAGTTAAAATATAATTTTTTTTGTGAGGCAACTAAGGACAACTGAGGGTGAGCAGGAGGAAACTAATGCCAGGGAAGGCTTCCCACATGGCTGGTACAGAAGGAATGTGGGTGAAGCCCCAGACAGTAAGGGCAATGCCAGGAGGTGGCCAGGAGTGAGGCCAAGGACTCCATAATTCTAAGGCATTTGAAGAGGACCCTGAGCTTGCTGTGTAAATAGAGCTTCGAGTCCAGCCCTTGTGTCTAGTCCTTACCCCACAGTCTGCAGCCCCCACCCTGTACTCATAACCCCTGGAGCCAACATTTTTGGCAGAAGACCCTTCCCCTGGGAGCTCACAGCTGGAAGCCTTCAGTCCTGGGAGACTTTCTGGAGGAGGTGACACTTGGGCCTGGGAGGGCAGTGACCAAGAGGCATCCTGGAGAAGACCCACGGGAGGGGCCTGAGGACTCCTGGGGTCAGGTTCTACAGGGGAGGATGGAGAGGGGCTAGGGTCACTGACCCATGCAAAATAACACTCAACCTCATCATCTGCCACCTACCCATTTGCCATCCACCACCCACCGTCCGCCACCCACCATCTCTGTATCTCTGCATGTACCTACCTCGCTGCCTTGGCTGAGAATGCAGCCTGCCTGACACGTGTGCCTTAAGAACCATAAGAATACACACATTCTCTTTTAATACATGATTATTTCACAGTTAATTGCACTAATATCCTATAGATGGGCATTTAGGTTTTTTACACTTTTTTTTTTCATATTTTGAAGTTGTGCCAACACTATACACACAAGAATATTTCTGTTGGACCTTCAGCCCACGTGATGCTCTGGGGCCCCTCCAGTGAGCAGCTCCCACCGCGGCTCTGGGGGCGCTCTGCAGTGCAGGTCTGAAGGGTCTGACCAGTTGGGAGAGTGCCACTTCTTATTTTATCATTTTATAATGTTTAAATGATGAGTTTTGATTGATCTTTTACTTTTCACTAGCTTCCCCCCCCCCCCAGTATTTTAAAATAAAAAGTAGCAAGTCTGGCAGTCGTAATTCATCTGAAATAGAACTTAAACTACTAACTTCTTCGAAGAGACTAAGTAAATACTCCTAATGTGGTAGGCACTTAGACAGACATGAGCAGAGCAAGGACAGGGAGCCAGGTACAGAAGGTCACCAGGGTGAAAAGCGCTGGGTGCCTGGCAACAGACAAAACTGGGAAAATGAAGTTTGCCCCCAGGGTAAACCTATCCTCCCCTAGCATGTCATTGGTCATGCGGTTTAGATCCCCTGACCTCTCATATCACTGGTCACGCGGTTC
This sequence comes from Micronycteris hirsuta, assembly GCA_004026765.1. NCBI lineage: Eukaryota > Metazoa > Chordata > Mammalia > Chiroptera > Phyllostomidae > Micronycteris > Micronycteris hirsuta. The sequence continues at coordinate 93,877 of PVJI01004652.1, read as the reverse complement.
AGCCCCTCCCCTGACCTTTCCTCCCCTAGTATGTTGCAAGTCATGCAGGTTAGAACCCCTTAGAGGAGGAACAAAGAAGGGAGCTGGAGAATGGCCCTTAAACATTAAGCCCCCTGGGGACAATGAGGTTCTGACTCACATCAAATATATCTAGGCCTCATTGGTGTTTCAGCTCCAGACCCAGGCAAGCAGCAAAACCCGACAAGAGACGCATGGCTGACATCAGGCCCAGCTGCATTGACTAATGACCCCCTGCCCTGGTGCTGACCAATCAGTAGAGACCACAACCCTGAAAGGACACCCCTGGAAGCTGAATATTCTATCAGGATCCATCCCTGAGACTTCCAGGTAAATACCCTCAAGTCAGAGGGCCCAGGGAGGCTCCCCGCTCCCCCGACGCTGCTTTCCTTGCCTCTCTTTTTCCTAAGCTCCAAGTGCCCCCGTAACTTGGTCTCTGGAACTTGTTTCTTGATCCCATTTCTTCTACAGCTCACTTCTTCTACCTCTGTGGTTTTATAAATAAACTTTCTTTTATAGTTTGAGTCTTGGCTCTGAATTCCTTTTTTTTAACTTTTTAAAAAATTAATTTGACAGAAGAGAGAAACATGATACGTTGTTCAACTTACTTATGCATTCATTGGTTGCTTCTTGTTGTCAAACTAAGAAACATTCAAACCTGTAGAGAATTTTTGTGAGTTTATTTGAACCAAACTGATGACAATGCCAGGAAGCAAAATCTCCACGGATTGAGAAAATGCTCCAAAGAATGGCAGTTCTGCACCTTATTTTACACATTACAACCAAAAGAGAAGACGTAAATGGGTTACATGAAATCCAATGGTGGTCGATTAGGAAAGTAGAACAAAGCAAAGCAGCAGGGAAAACTCTGGGACTGGATAAAAAGGAAACTGAGCCCTGGCTGGTGTGTGGCTCAGTGGACTGAGCACCAGCTTCGAACCAAAATGTTGTTGGTTCGATTCCCAGTCAGGGCACATGCATGGGTTGCAGGTCAGGTCCCCAGTTGGGGTCGTGTAAGAGGCAATCAATTGATACATTTCTCCCACATCAATGTTTTTCTCCCCCTCTTTCTTCCTCTCTTCCCCTCTCTGTAAAAATAAGTAAATTATTAAAAAAATAAAATGATAGATACATACTTCTTTTACATAGGTGCATACAGGATAGTTAACAGTCAACAATTAACTCAATAACAATAACAATGAGGTGATTCGTGGTCTCCAGAGAGTGGTTCATCTGCTTTGAAGGGGCTGGCAAAAAGGAATTACCTTGACATTCCGGAGTTATCTTATTGTAGATGCCAGAACACAACAGACAAGCTTAGTTTAGGTGAAAACTGACTTTTGTCAGGGAAGATTCTAGCCTAGGACATGACTGCCTGCCATAAACTGCTTTTAGTTTAAAAGTGTAAATTTCAGACAACCCTTTGTGGTTACCTTAGGTCTCTGAGTTTGTAAGGTCACTGCCTACATGCATTTGTCAGGTGTAGCATGTGGCCCCCTTCTCACTCACAGTGCCCTGACCACAGATCAAACCCGCAACCTTGGCGCATTGTGATCACATTCTAATCAACTGAGTTACCCAGCCAGGGCTCTGAATTCTTTCTTAGCTGGAAGTCAAGTTCTGAGGTTGCTGAACCAGGGTCCAATCTGACTCCACCGATCTAATATTGGGATGCCATTTTCACCAGCAACACTAAGAAAATAAAGTTAGTTTTTTAAAAGCTCTGGAAACCCCCAAATTACAGATAACATCCCCTCAAAAAGGAGTGGGAGGACAGCGCCAACTCGGGCCAGGGCTGCACAAAGGCCCCGGTGTGTAGTGAAAGGAAAGCCTAGGATCAGGGACCACTCCTGTTGCCCATGGGAAGGCCTGCCCCTATCGGGCTCCTTCCTGGCCACAGGAACAGGGCTCAACAAGAGACTTCTTTGGGAGCAAATGCTCTTATAGACAGGTGCCCTGCTTTGCCAGTGCTGAAGCTGCAGGGTCCTGGCCAGGCCATTGAGACCACACAGGGCCAGGAAGCTACCAGGCCTGGCCAGGACCCAGCTCGCAGGCCTATGGGAGAGGGAGGGCTGGAGTTGGAACCTCCAGATAAAAAAGGTTACATAGGAAACCTTCATAGGCAGCAGAGGGCGCTCCAGCATCAACCCAGGGAGCTGCCCTTCCACCTGGGTCTGGTTTTCCTCAGGGGGGAGTGAGGGATGGGATCATTTTCCAGACATAAATAAACCCTGCCTTTACACTTGCCCTCGCTGCTCCCATGATTGGTAATTGGCTACTTGTTTGTTTGTTTATGGTCTGTCTTGCCTCAGTGGAATGGCAGTTCCAGGATCCCTGGGTCCAGGAATGAGGAGTGGAAATGGGAGAGGCTGCACTCACTCTTGCCTCCGGGGTCCCAAGTACGCACTCAGCTTCACAGGCTCTGCTGGTCCAGCCGCCTCAGTTCCAGGGGAGGAATGCTTCCACTGGGGGGCGCTGTCACAAGGATACGAACTGAGGTTTAAGGCAGAGGCCTGTCCTGTCCCCAGAGAATAAACAGCCGTGGGTATGCACCTGGATTCTGAGAGTGTAAGGAAAAGAGGTGACAAAAAGGCTGTATTCTAGAAGGCTCTATTAAAGAGTTTTAAAATTTTTATTCCAAGGGCATTTGGGAGAGATTTAAGCATTTTAGAAGTTCACATTTTAGAAATACTACTCCAATGAGATGGATGCTAAAATGTTAACAGTAGTTGTCTCTGAGGGGTGGAATTACCTGTGTACATTTTTTCTTTTCTGTTCACTTATCTGTATTTTACCATGTTTTCCATAATGAACATGGCTTACCTGTATGTACTAGTGTCCAGAGGCTGCCATAATAAAGCACCACAAACCGGATTGCTTAAAACTACAGGAATTTAGTCTCTCCCAGTGTGGGAGGCCCCGGAGGGTCCAAAATCAAAGTGTCATAGGACCATGCTTCCTCCCGAGCCTCCAGGTGAAAACCAGTTCAGCCTCTTCTAGTCTCTGGTGGCTCCTGGTGTTCCTTGGCTGGTAGCCACATCGCTCCGGTCTCTACTCCTATTTTCACATGCCCTTCTGCCCAGTGTGTCTCTGTTTCACCTCTTCTTATAAAGACACCAGGCATTGGATTTAGGGTCTACCCTAAATACGTAATGACCTCGTCTGGAGACCCATAACTAATTACATCTGCAAAACCCTTTGTTCCAAATAAGGTCACATTCTGAGGTTCCAAGTGAACACAAAGTTTTAAAGGGCTACTTGTTCAACCCACCACACTCAGGATATAAATAAAACATCCAAGGAAAATTCACAAATCACTCTGGAGGCACCATGATGACCGGAGGCAAAGACCAGAGGCTGGGAGCCTGCAGAGAAGGCTGTTTTTGAAGTCCTGGCCTGGGTTTGGAGAGCAGCAGCTGGGAAGACAGAGGGCAGGGTAAGGGAGAGGCTGTGGAGGCCAGGTCAGTAAGACTCCAGGGTTAACTGGATGTAGACGTCAAGTTGGGTGAACTGCTGGCTTTCTGGCTTGGACAAGGATACTACTTCTCTTATCCAAATGGGAAAGACAGGAGGATCACATTTGGGAGGAGGGAATCTGCTAGAACCATGAGAAACTCTCATGGTACAGACTCCAAGATTGACCAAGATGTGCTCTCTGAAGGAGGAGTCCTAAGATTAAAGAATCCAGTGAAAAAGGCGATCATGATTTCCTATTTACTCCAAGCATACTTTTCTTATTTTAAAGTATATTTTATTGATTATGCTATTACAGATGTCCCATTTTTTCTCTCCCTTTTATTCCCCTCTGCCCTGCACCTACCTCCCACAAGCATTCCTCCCCTGCCCCCTTAGTTTATGTCCATGAGTCATACATATAAGTTCTTTGGCTTCTCCATTTCCTACACTATTCTTAACCTCCCCCTGTCTATTTTGTACCTACCATTTATGCTTCTTATTCCCTGTGCCTTTTCCCCCTCTCTCCCCCTCCCACTCCTCCACTGATAACCCTCCATGTGATCTCCATTTCTGTGATTCTGTTCCTGTTCTAGTTGTTTGCTTAGTTTGTTTTCGTTGGGGGGGGTGTGTGTGTGTGTTTAGATTCAGTTGTTGATAGTTGTGTTTGTCATTTTACTGTTCATAGTTTTGATCTTCTTCTTTTTCTTAGATAAGTCCCTTTAACATTTCATATAATAAAGGCTTGGTGATGATGAACTCCTTTAATTGACTTTATCTGGGAGGCACTTTATCTGCTTTTCTATTATAAATGATAGCTTTGCTGGATAGAGTAATATTGGATGTAGGTCCTTGCCTTTCATGACTTTTGAGTACTTCTTTCCAGCCCCTTCTTGCCTGCAAAGTTTCTTTTGAGAAATCAGCTGACAGTCTTATGGGAACTCCTTTGTGGGTAACTCTCTCCTTTTCTCTTGCTGCTTTTAAGATTCTCTCCTTATCTTCAATCTTGTGTGATGTAATTATGATGTGCCTTAGTGTGTGCTCCCTTGGGTCCAACCTCTTTGGGACTCTCTGAGTTTCCTGGAAGTCTATTTCCTTTGCCAGATTGGGGAAGTTCTCCTTCATTATGTTTTCAAATAAGTTTTCAATTTCTTGCTCTTCTTCTCCTTCTGGCACCCTTATGATTTGGATGTTGGAACATTTAAAGTTGTCCGAGAGGTTCATAAGCCTCTCCTCATTTTTTTTTGAATTATTGTTTCTTCATTCTGTTCTGGTTGAATGTTTATTTCATCTTTCTGCTCCAAATCGTTGATTTGAGTCCTGGTTTCCTTCCCATCACTGTTGGTTCCGTGTATATTTTTCTTTATTTCGCTTTACATAGCCTTCACTTTTTCCTCTATTTTGCGACCATACTCAACCAATTCTGTAAGCATCCTGATTACCAGTGTTTTGAACTCTGCATCTGATAGGTTGGCTACCTCTTCATTGCTTAGTTGTTTTCCTGGAGTTTTGATCAGTTCTTTCATTTGAGCCATATTTCTTTGTCTTGGCACACCTGTTACCGTGTAAGGGGTTGAGCCTTAGATATTCACCAGGGTGGGGGGACAACCCACTTTACTGGGTTGTGGTGCTGTATATGGGGGAGGGGTTGGAGAGGGAACAATGCTGCTTGCTTGGCTCTCTGCCTGCTTTCAATCACTTCCTCTACTACCCACAAACAAATCGAGCCCTTCTGGTGCTAAGTCCTGGTTGAGTGGGTTTGTGTACGTTCTAGAGCCCCAGGGGCCCCTCCAACAAACTCTCCTATGAGGCTGGGAGTTTCTCCTGTCACCACAATCCTCACAGGTTTTTACAACCAGAGGTTTTGAGGCTTTAGTTTCCTGCGCTTGAACCCTGGGTTGTGCAGTCTGTCTCACTCCCCAGTTGCTCCTCCTGGTTTATCCACATGCAAGTGTAGGACCAACAGCCACCTCCTCGCCCACCCCATCTGCTGCTGCCTTGCCGCACGTCCTCTCTGTCTGGGCTGCCAGTCTCTGCCCCTCCTACTGGTCTGGATGAATGTTTTTTCTTTAACTCTTTGATTGTCAGACTTCCATTTAGTTTGATTTTCTGGCAGTTCTGGTTGTTTTTTTGTTTTTAAATTTGTTGTTGCCCTTTTTTTTGTTGTGTGAGGAGGCAAAATGTCCAAGCATACTTTTCTGATTGTCATACGTGTCTTACTAACTGCTCCACTTTACAGCTTGGGAAACTAAAACTTAGTATATACCATTCAGATTGTGTGGCTTGCCCTGAACCATGTAGCTCAGTTGGTTGGAGTGTGGTCCTATAACCAAAGGGTTGCAGGTTCAACTCCAGTTGGTGCACTTACTTGGGTTGCGGGTTCCGTCCCTGGTCCAGGAGCATACCATCCCCAGTCAAGGTGCATATGGTAGGCAACTGATCGATGTTTCTCTCTCTCCCTTCATCTCTCTAAAAACAAGGAAAAAAAATATCCTCAGGTGAGCATAAAAAAAATATGTGGTTTTATCTGTTCTGCTTAGTTTAATTGGACTGTAAGCTTCAATAAGGAAAAAATATATGTCATGTTCAACCTCAATTGTTATTGAAATGTAAATTCAAACTACACTGAGATAAACTAGATCTCATTAAAATTAAAAACTTCTGTCATGAAAAGATACTATCAAAAAGTGAAAAACAACTCACAGAGTGGGAGAAATAGTCACAAATCTGATAAGGAATCAATATCCAGAATACATAAAGAACTTCTACAACTCAACAATGAAAAACAACCTAATTTAAAAAATGGGTAAAGGACTTGAATAGACATTTCTCCAAAGAAGATGTTCAAATTAACAATAAATAACATGAAAAGAGGCTCAACATCACTAATCATTAGAGCAATGCAAATCAAAACCACAGTGAGATATCACTTCATACCTACTAGGATGGCGAGAATCAAAAAGACAGAAAATAACAAGTGTTGGTGGGGATGTGGAGAATTGGGACCCTTGTGCATTGCTGATGGGAATATAAAATGGTGAAGCCCTTGTGGAAAACAGTCTGGCAGTTTCTCAAAAAGTTAAACATGAAATTACCATATGAGCCAGCAATTCTACTCCTAGGTATATACCCAAGAGAAATGAAAATGTACCCACACAAAAACTTATATACCAATGTTCATCAATAGCAGCATTATTCATAATAGCCAAAAAGTGAAAACAACTCAAATGAATGTTAATGAATGAATGGATACACCAAATGCAGTCTATACAGTCAATAGAATATTAGCCATAAAAAGAATGAAATTCCAGTATATGCTACAACATGGATAAACCTTGAAAACATGCTAAGTGCAAAAAAAAAACAAAACCAGACACAAAAGGGCAAATATTATATGATTCCACTCATATGAGGTCCCTAGAGTAGTCAAATTCTCAGACACAGGAAAAAAAAAAAAAAAAGAACAAAGGTTACCAGGGGTTGGAGAGAGGATGGAATGGGGAGTTATTGTTTAATGGATATAGTTTCAGTTTGGGAGATAAAGTTCTGGAAGTGGATAGTGGTGATTGTTGCAAAACACCGTGAATGTACTTCATGCCACTGAATTATACACTTAAAAATAGTTAAATTGGCAAATTTTATGTTATATAAATTTTACCACAAAAACATGTCTTTACCTTTTGCCCCAGAAATCTCACTTCTAGGACTTTACTTTGGAGATATACTCCCAACAATGTGCAAATACGTATGCATTTGGTTACTCACTGCAGCATGGTTTGTAACTGCAAAATACTGGAAACAATTTAGATGCTCATACATAAAAAGTGGTTGAATAAAAGTTCATCCACACGTCTCTACCAACTGACGTGGCATGATTTCCAGGATGTAGTGCTAAGTGAAAAAGGTAAAGTGAGAAAGCATATCTATAGTGTGCCACCTTTTCGTGTAAGAAACAAAGAGAATTAAGAAAATATACATTTACCTCCACACTTGAGCATAAAGAAACCCAGGAAGGAAAAGCAGCGAGGACTGAGACTGATTAATAGAAGGTAATGGGCAGGAATTGTGTGAAGAGGATAGAGAAAAAGTGGCGGGGAGACATTACCCCAAATAAACCTTTTTGTACAGATCTGCCTTTTGGAACCATGCTGTTGTTTTACATAGTTTTTAAAAGGTTTTATTTATTTATTTTTAGAGAGAGGGGAAGGGAGGGAGAAAGAGAGGGAGAGAAACATCACTGTGTCGTTGTCTCTGGCCCCCTCCTCGGGACCTGATCCACAACCCAGGCACATGCCCTGACTGGGAATAGAACCAGTAACCCTTTGGTTAGCAGGCCAGCACTCAATCCACTGAGCCCACCAGCCAGGGGTTGTTTCACATATTTAAAAAAATAAGTAAAATCACTAAGATGGGAGGGAAAATCCTAAAATTTAATACAAACAGAAACAATTGAACCAAAGCATATTTCAAATGAATACCAAATACACTTGGTTTCACTTGCTGCAGCCAGCACATGTTCCTCGTCCTTTTGCAGCTCTGCTCTCTGCTCCTCTGTGCCTGACAACCGCTGCCGCCTCCTCCAACCACCACAAAAGAAGAGATCCCTGTGCTTGTCATCAATGATGGCTCTGACATGTGTAAAGCTGGCTTTGCTGGAGATGACGCCTTCCCCCTCAGGCATGTTCACTTCCATTGTCAGATGCCTCCAACGCCAGGGTGCCATGGTGGGCATGGGGCAGGACAGCTACATGGGCAACAAGGCCCAGGGCAAGCACAACGTCCTGACCCTCAAGTACCCCATCAGACACGGCATCATCACCAACAAGGACGACATGGAGAAGCTCTGACACCACACCTTCTACAGTGAGCTGTGTGTGGCCCCCAAGGAGCACCCTGTGTTGCTGATCAAGGACCCCCTGAGCCCCAAGGCCAACCATGAGAAGATGAGTCAGATCATGTTTGAGACCTTCAACACTTGGAGGTCTGTGCCATATGGCTGAGGCCGCACTACTGGTATTGTTATGAATTCTGGGGATGGGGTTACCCACACTATGCCCACCTAAGAGGTCTGTCCCCTCTCCTACTCTATCCTGTGTCTCAACCTAGCTGGCTAGCCAGGACCTGGCCAACTACCTCATGAAGATCCTCACAGAGCATAGCCACAGCTTCGCCACCACAGCAAGTGGAAAATCATGTGTGACATCAAGGAGAAGCTCTGCTACGTTGCCCTGGACATTGAGCAGGAGATAATCACTGTAGCATCCTCCTCCCTTCTGGAGAAGAGCTACGAGCTGCATAGGGAGAAGGTGATCACCATCAGCAACAAGTGATTCTGGTGTCCTGAGGTGCTCTTCCTGCCCTCCTTCCTGGGTATGGAGTCCTGTGGCATCCACAAGATCACATTCAATTCCATTATAAAGTGTGATGTTGACATCCGGAAGGATCTGTATGCCAACACAGTACTGTCTGATGGAACCACCATGTACCCCCTGCATAGCCAACAGGATGTAGAAGACAATCACAGCCCTGGCTGCGCTCAAAATTGAGATCATTGCCCCACCAAAGCACAAATACTTGGTGTGGATCGATGGCTCTATTCTGGCCTCACTGCACACCTTCTAGGAAATATGGATCAGCAAACGAGAGTACAGCAAGTTGGGCCCCCTCCATCATCCACTGCAAATGCTTCTAAGCGTACTGTGGGCAGACGAGTAGCAATTGCTGCATTAGTTGATCAAAACTGAGTTTGCCCTAGCAAATATATATACCTCAGGCCGGTCTCCTAAAACGGAAATAAGCCTTTGAAAAGAAATGGTCCTTAAAGCCTGTATCTGATCTCAGCACTGGACTGTAGACCTGATTCATGATTTTGACCTTGTATTCAAGTTAACTGTTCCCTTGCTACATGTTTAATACCCTGTACACATCTTTGATTTAAACCCTCGTACATGCAGTCCGTCAGTTGGTGGCCCAAATGAGAACATTTGCTCAAGAGAAATCCAGTGTTTGATGAGAATTGGGGAGACTGCACATTCCTGATCTGTGCAGGGTATTAAGGTGCAGGAGTTGCCAATTCTAGGGTTTCGTTAGAGTCTGGCACGAGTCCTGCACCAGCTGTCATTTCTGCCCTGCCAGTCTGTCGGTGCTGGGAGGGTCCAAGAGTTAGGACCCATCTTCCTTCCTTAGCTGATGTTCTCCTGCCAGAACACCTGGATTATTTGTTACTTGTCTTGAGTTGGCGAACACTTTGAATTTTCACCTGTAAATTTATTCATCCTTTGATGTAAAATGTCTGTGTGCAATTCTCAATTCTTTTAGAGATGAAAAATTTTGGTTTTCTACTGTCATGTGAGAACATTAGGCCCCGGCAACAAGTCGTTGTGAGAAAAATAAAGTGCTTCAGTTAAAACGCACACACAACAGCCCGGCTGGTGTAGCTCAGTGGATTGAGCGTGGGCTGGGAACCAGAGGGTTCCGGTTCGATTCCCAGTCAGGGCACATGCCTGGGTTGCGGGCCAGGTCCCCGATGAGGGCCATGTGAGAGGCAACCATACACTGCTCTTTCTCCCTCCCTTCTCCTCTCTCTGAAAATAAATAAATAAAATCTTTAAAAAAAAAAAAAAAACAACGCACACACAACATACACCCCCAAGGTTGAGAAAAAAATAAAACCAATTAAGTAACTTTTGAATATAGTATTTAGAGCACATGCCTTCTGGTTAAAGACAAATAAGAACTCTAAACTTCAATAGATAGGCATCCCTCGCCCCCCACTGACAGTCATGAATAAACAATTTGAAGTTACTTTTCGGTATTCTAAGATTGAGCAAATAGGTAAATATATTGGGGAAATGGAAGCCAAGTTTCTCATGGGTGGAGACTGGGTTGCAAATATGAAGAGGGGAGACGATAGTATGAACCCTGTAGCATTGGACTGGAATTGTAGAGAAGTGTGTAAACTCATGGATGTATACATCTCACCTATTTCCCAGCTATATCCTCCAAGAGGGCCTAGAAGTAATGATGCCACGGTAATGTAAGTACACCTAGTATTCAGATCTTGTCTCTGAATACATTTTACACTAGAGAGTTTTTTTTTAAACTATGAAGGGTAAACTAGAAATTTTACAGCAGAGAAACCTGGTTGAGCCCTTCTTAATCAAACAAACAAAGTTAGCATTGGCAGAAATGGAATTATTGGGCAGTAATACCTCTTTATATTATACACCGATAACCCAGCATCACTTCTGTAGACTTCCTGCTAAAAGTGTATAACCTGAATCTAAGTATGAGGAAACGGAAATCGAGGGACGTTCTACAAAATACGTGTTCTATACTCTTCAAGCTGGAAATGTCATGAATAACAACAGTCAGGCACTGTTTCCGATGAAAGGAATCTAAAAAGACAAGGCAGCCCTGACCCATGTAACTCTGTTGGTTGGGAGTCATCCTGCAAATCAAAGGTCACTGGTTCGATTCCTGGTCAGGGCACATACCTGGGTTGCTGGCCCGGGGTATGTGTGAGAAGCAATCGATCTATGTTTCTCTCCTTCTCTTTCTCCCTCCCGTCCCCTTTCCCTAAGAATGAATAAATAAAATCTTTAAGAAAAAGACATGACAATTGAATGTAAAGCTTGTATGATTTTGAATTTTCTTTTGTTATAAATTATATTATCAGAACGGACAATATCTCAATAAGGTCTGTAGAAAATAGTATTGTTTCAATGTTACTTTCCTGATTTGGAAAACTGTACTGTGGATACATAATGGAATTCACTGTTGTTCCCGTGGGAAAAGGAGAGTAACTCCTACCCCCATAGGGTTGTTAAGAGCATTAACTGCACTGATTCACATACAAAATTTAGCACAAAATATTCAGTGAATACAGAGAAGAATATCTTTAGGAATTTGGTTACAAGAAAGGATCTCATTGGAAGTGGTAAGTTTCAAGAAACCACCATCCTATACCTTCAACTTAGGTACAGAGAAACAAAGGCTCTGCCCCATGGATATGTTCAAGAAGGAATTTAGCTGCCAGGAAGGACTCCTTGTAGTTAACTGCGCACAAATTCATAGCTAGGGTCTAGCTGCTATTGCTGCCAGAAGCCTGTCATGCAGACTGCATTTTAAGGAAAAGCTACAAACTGTTAAGAGGACTAAATGGTAATGGGGAAAAAATACAATTAAAACCCCCCCTACAAACTGAACCTTTAAATTCCTGTACTATGCTACCAACACCAACCCTTATAGGAGTACGTGGTATTATCTTTATACCAATTGGCTGAGGGGTGCACAGCTATATCCTCCTTTGTATCTTTAATGACTAATCAGAGCAGTTCCATAATGACCAATCAGAACATGTGATTCTGACCAATCAGGAGAGTGCTATTTGGACCAATCAGACTGTGCAAATTTTACTTCCTTATTTGCAAAAATGGATGGATGAGGGAACAAGGCAGGGACTTTATAAGAAGCAGGCTTGCTCTAGCTGGATTCTCAGTTTGTTAGACTATTTCCCAATGTGTTGAGGTTGCAGGGCTACTCCTGGGTCAGGGCACGTATAAGAATCAAGTAATGAATGCATAAATAAGTGGAACAACAAATTGATATCTCTCTCTCTTTCCTCTCTAAAGTCAGTAAGTTTAAAATTTTATAAAAAGTGGTGTTCCCTTTATCTCTTGGGATACACTTTGGGTTTCCATCTGAGGCTTCATTTCCTGGGTTTGCAAACTATTCTCTCCAACAGTTTGTCCTCCCAATTTGGGGCTTTTGTTAACTGTAGGTTGGTGGCAATGAAATTCTGTCCACACCAGCTCATGGAAGAAGTATCCAAAGGTGTCCAAGCTCAAGGATACTGGCTTAGAAAAGCTCACGGGCACTGTAAGCTCCTGGAGAAAACGGTGGGTCTCCTCCCAGTTCTAGTACCTGAAGTGGGTTTATTCTTAGGTAGGCAGGTTAACAAGAAAACTTAGTAATATCAAACACAATCTTTCAAAATCAAACGAACAATACCTCATTAAATGGCTACCATGTACTGGGTCCCGTTGCGGGTGCAAGACAACCCCCCTCACCCCTCCATCACCGAGACTGCTGAGTGTGAGTCCAAGGACAAGTGGGAGGAACCAGGTTGAAACTTTTCTCTGGCTCAGAAGCTCAGCTTCTTTCAACTCTTCTCTAAGATTGGCTGTTCTCGGGCTCAAAAAAAAAGTCCTTAAATTAACAGGAGACATCTGTAAAAGGAGTGAAAGTTTTAAGGGTGTTTGTAACGTTTTTTGCCTTGCTAGTATATAAATCGCATTTTTCCCTGGCCGCTTCACCCGCCCTCCTCAGGGCAGAGGGCCCAGTTTTGCCCGTCTCCAAATCATGAATGCTGCGAACACAAAAGCCAGCTGGATAGGCTTTTGCCTAAATCCTGGGCCTGAAGCTGGACTCTGGGGTACGGGGAGCCCGTTGGTTGGGGTATGAGGGGGTTTCTCCCATGTGCGCCGCAAGACCCAGCACTGCGCGGGCGCTAGCTCGCCCGGGAAGCGCCTGGGTTACAAAGAAGCAGGGTCTCTGGGCTTGGCGCAACAGCCTCGTAACATGGGGAGACAAAATGGCGGCCATGTTCACGGTCCAAACGGGTTTCGGGCCACACTAAAACCACAACTCCCAGAATGCTCTACGCCGAGGCCCGGAGGCCGAGGACTGCTCCAGCGTCGCTCGATGGGACGGTAGTCCCTGTGCCCCACCCCCCTTGCGAAAAACCTCCGGCAGACGTTGCCTGCTCCGAACCCCTCCCTAGCCCTGTCTCGCACTGGCCGACGGGATTTGTAGTTCTTCGGTAACAGAATTGAACCTCCCTCAGGCCTTACGAAACTACACTTCCCGATGGGGTTTCAGCGCCTGCGCACGAGGCCGCGGTGTATACTACGGCTCCCGGAGGGTTCTGCGACGCCCGCGGCTGCGCGCTGACGCACTTACTTAGCCGTGCTGACGTGCAGCGCGGCCCAGGCAGGGTGCGAGTGGCGCAGTCGGAGCCCGCTGCGGCCTCTGAGGAAGCGAGGAGGCGTCAGTGGTGGCTGAGGCGGGCGGACTGGCGAGGCGAGGCGGCGGCTCTAGGCCCCGAGAGACTCGGGAGGTCGAGCAGCGGTAGCACCTCTTCCCCTCGGAAGCGGCGGGCGGCGGCGGCGGCGGGTGAGAGAGTGAGGAAGCGCGCGAGCCGGGTGGGGGAGGGGCGGCGGCCCGGCTCCAGGCCAAAGCGCGCGGAGAACGGTCTAGGCCGTCGCGCGCACGCGCGCTCGCCGCCCTTAGCTCGCGCGGACGCCCTCGCTCGCCTGCCTCCCCTCCCCCGCCTCCCCTTCCCGCGGTTTCTGTCGCGCGCGGGGTTTTACTCTTCCCCCTCCCCCATGGCAACGGCGCGCGCCTTCGACTGCATTCAAGCTCGCGCGCGTGCTCGGCTTCTCGCCTCCCCCACGCGTGTGGCCGAGGAGGCCCTTTTATAGCTGCCCCTTCGGGCATTTTCTTGGCAGGGAGGGGGTGGTCGCCATTGGGGCCTGTTTCGGAATCCTTTCCCCTGCCCCACTCCTTCCGCATGGCTCTTGGGGACCTGTGGTCCGCCTGGGGGCCTTCCAGACTTCGGGGCGCCACGCAACCCCCTCCCCCATCCCCCAAGGCCAAAAATAAGCGTTGGAGTCCTAGCCAGTGCAGAGAAGGCCTTGAACTAGATGCATGAGAGGTTTAGATCATCAGGAGTCGTTACTGTTTACCGTGAAAGTATTAGGGAGAGAAAAGCCCCAAACCTTTAAAAAATTTTTAATCAGGGTACGTAAAGGCAGACCGTGTGCTTTTTTTTTTCCTCTTAATTTTTACTTTTCATCATCTCCTCAAAAGTTGTATTAAAGTTAGAGAGGAGGCTGTTGGAGCCTTCCTTTGGTAAGAAAACGCTGGATTCTTTCAAGCACTATTATAGCACGTAGCGCTTCTGAGCCTTGGTTTCCATTCACGCTTAAGATATCTTTTGGATCAGAAATTCGAGGAGTGTTTCATCTTCGATCTTAAGTGTGTGGGCTTAGGTCTCTGCTTCAGCTAATATTTTAAGCTTTCTGGGTTCCATAGTGTCAGCATAGTGGGGGCTATACAGTGCCCCAGTGCTGAGTTTGCTTTGGTTACATATATCAATTTTCTTGCACATTCCCCTTTAGATCGCATTTGGTGTCTTTCGTTTCTTGGATACCTTAATATTGGATTTCAAGATCACCTTCTACCTTATTAGTTCAGCAATTATCTTTTGTATTCCTTTCCAGCTTTTATTTTCTGTCTTTAGCTTGGGTAACTTTTGCATACCCACAGTCCATGGACCCACCCCAGTTTACGAATCCCTATTTAATGAAGTTATCTGGTTTTGGTGGTTTGTGTGTGCTGTTGATGTACCCCTGGTCTGACCTTCCTTTTTGTGTTTCTAGCACTGCCTTGGATGCTGTGGGGTTTTTTCTTTCCCTTTTTTGGCTCATTCCCTACAAGTTCTCCAGTTCGTTGTGACTTAATACCCTTTGCTTAGTAGCTACTGGTTTAATCTCCCTAGGGAGTGGGAGGATAATTGTGTGAGGTGGTATGGAAGTGTGGGTGAATGGTTAAACTAAAGAATTAATTGCAGGTCAGAAGCATTCTGCAAGGGGAAAATTAGGTGAGGTATAGAGAGACAAAGAAGGACCTAGGTTTAGCGTGGCGGGGGGATTGGTATCTGAGAAAGTGAGGATTGGAAGGTAGAGAAACTGATTTCTTGTTCTATAAAAAAGTTTTTCATTTCTTTGTTATTTACCTTTCCTAGACTTAGTCTCATCTGTCACTTCTTTACCCAAGTATGGTTATTTTGTTTTCAAATTCCTCTTGAGTCTGCTGCTGGGATGAGCAGGGACCCAGTCTTAGAGCTGGGTGTGGGAGTCCAAACTTCTAGAGTTGAGCTATCTCCCTTTCATTCAACACTTTGCCATACTTTAAAAATTTTATTCATTTATTTTTTGCTTTAATACATTTTCCCAGGCGTTTGTATGATGTTTCTTTATTCTGGGATTTTTACAAAAACCCTATAGCTTCCCTTTTATCCAATTCAATCTCTTTTCCCTCTACTCACATAACCTATCTACCTGGTTCCTTGTATTGTTTTCTTCACACATTTATACTCTGTGAAATTATTTTGGCCAGGATAAATTGGTAAAAGAAGTAGCATATAATAGCATGACAAAGGAGTAGATTATATACAGCCACAAAATTAACCAGAAAAACTGGGGCTTGAGAGCTCTTCAGAGTCTTGCTGGGGTGGGACAGGTTGAGAGGATAGAACTTGGTGGGAGGCATGGAGATAACAATATGAAAGGGATAAGACAGGCCTAGAAGAGAATAACTAGGAAGCGAGATACAGGGGACTGGTAGGGAAAGCTGGCAGTTTGACAGTGAAAGTGAGGTATAAAGAGTGGGGAGTTTTCATTATAAATTTAAGGAATGTAGGGAAGGTATGGGAACAGTTAGAACAGAGGAGGCTGATTTGATTTATTTAGAGCATTGAGTTGAAAACAGGTTTATTTAACAGGTGCTAGGGAGACTTGGGTGAGCTGCAAATCATGTGAAAAATCCTGATGTAAGAATTGGAGGGATAAAGTATCTGTTGGGTAGTTGATAGGAGCTATAAATATTTGGACTCAAGGAAATGGCCTCTTACCTGGGAAGTAAAGTACAAGAGGATTATGTATCCAAGATTCATGAGCCTCTGATGTGCGTGTTGGCCTTTAGTCTGGATGTGAGGCTACACAGGATACTTTTGGTTTATCTTAAGAACCAGTTGGTCTACCTGTTTAGATATCTAGGGGCTGTTTAGTCCATTTTGTATGGTCTGAAATCCTTAGGCCAGTTCTTGGAAGTCTTTGGACTTGAACTGCAGACCCTTGGTGCCACAGATCTGTGGTGTTTGTTGTACCTGCTTTGGAGGCCTTAGTTACCAGAGGTTGGGAATTAGAGTAGTTGGTGGAAACACCACTTGTTTGTATCAGGGCCAAAGGAGAATAAAGGGACAGAATGGAGAAATAGGAAAGTATCTTTGTTTGCTTAGGGTAAAAAAAAGAAAATCCAGGTGCAAGTAGTAATGGCTCTTGTACATTGAAGGAAAAGGCTGTAAAAGCTGGGCTCTGAGTTGGAAGGAAAACAGTGTGGGAAGGATGAAGACGGTTTTGTTAGGAGACCAGGAAGGTGATGCACCTAAAGGTTGTTTAGTGTGGAAATACATGTTGAAATAGATATGAAGGAGAGCAGGGATTTGGGTGGTGGTAAGTGGTTAGTTTGAGGCCAGGGGCCTGATCCATGTTTCCCCGCTCCCCCTCAGGAGCGGTGGTGCCCCCCTCCCCAGCCCTGGGCACGGGGCCATGTACAACGGGATCGGGCTGCCGACGCCCCGGGGCAGCGGCACCAACGGCTACGTCCAGCGCAACCTGTCCCTGGTGCGGGGCCGCCGGGGTGAGCGGCCTGACTACAAGGGAGAGGAGGAACTGCGGCGCCTGGAGGCTGCCCTGGTGAAACGGCCTAATCCTGACATCCTGGACCACGAGCGCAAGCGGCGAGTGGAGCTGCGATGCCTCGAGCTGGAGGAGATGATGGAAGAGCAGGGGTGAGGGGAGGGCTGGGGAGAGCCAAGCACTGAATGAGTACAGAGCTGGGGGAGTTAGTGGGGTGTAGGAAGCTTAAGGCTTGTTGAAAGAGGCCTGGAGAGGAATTGTAGGAGGGGTGGAGGAAAAGGAACTAGCACAATGAAAGGAGGTAAGGGACAGTTTAGAGTGGGAGATGAGGAAATTGTGTGTGGGATATATAAGGTAGTCTGAATTATGTAGATGGAGGCACATGGGGGAAAGGGGGCCATTGAGAAACAAAACTGCTTCAGGAGAGGTGGGAAAGCAGAAACCAGGCAAGAGAAGATCTAGGTAAGCTGACAGGTGTTGTCATTGATAGAGATGAGGAAGGTAAATGGATTTAAGGTGAGGCCTTAGAGAGTAGTAAAGGCAGGAAAACAAGAACTGGAATAATACCTGGCTGGATAAGAGAGGAGTATGGGTTGGGTAGGAAGTGAAATTTTGGAAAAGGAGTGCATTTAGGCAGAAGACCTTTTAGAGCAGTGGTTTTCAAACTTCAGCAGTGGCGCCCCTTTTATACAATACACCTTACCTTGAAATCCTAGGAAATGAAAGATCTGTTCTTGTTGAAGTTGGGGAGGATCACCTGGAACTCTGCCTGCTTAAGTTTCTTCTCTTGGCCCCAGTGTAGCATGTTTAAAATCCACTGTTCTAGAGGGTGTAGTAAGTGAGAGAAAGAAAGATGACAGGGAAAAGATTTAGAAAGATTTAAGAGAAGGGTGCTTTGGGTGACAGTGAGTGAAAAGTTTTATGTGTGCATGGAGAGGGAAGGGATCCTGGGGAATGAGGAAATTGTAAACCTGGGACTGGGGAAAGTGTCTAATCAAGCTCTAACCCTGAAGGGATTTGTTCTCCAGGTACGAGGAACAGCAAATTCAGGAAAAAGTGGCAACCTTTCGACTCATGTTGCTGGAGAAGGATGTGAATGCTGGGGGCAAGGAGGAGACCCCAGGACAGAGGCCAGCGTGAGTGTTTCACTCTGCTTTGATTTCCTCTGAACTAAATCCAATCCTCCTGCTTTCCTCTTTTCTTACCTTATACTTCCTGTTCTGTCTTCCTTTCTCCAGTCCTGTTTGGCTCCTGTGTATAATTGTGTAAAAACAACTGTTCCCTTTGCTCTCTGTGTCCTTCACACACCTTTGCTATTTTTCTTCAGGATAACTGAGACTCACCAGTTGGCGGAATTGAATGAGAAGAAGAATGAACGACTTCGTGCTGCCTTTGGCATCAGTGATTCCTATGTGGATGGCAGCTCTTTTGATCCTCAGCGTCGTGCTCGAGAAGCCAAACAGCCAGCTCCTGAGCCTCCCAAACCTTACAGGTACACAAGACCAAGAAACCAATGCCAGCTTCTCATCCTAATTCTAAGCACTCTGCTCTGTTTTATTTATTTTGGTGGACTGTTTCTTCCCAAATTCTTTAGATTTTGTTCTTCTGAAGTTGAAACGTCTGAGAAAATTTGTCTTAACACCCGTCTTTCTTGTAATCTTTCCCCAGCCTTGTCCGGGAGTCCAGCAGTTCTCGCTCACCAACCCCAAAGCAAAAAAAGAAGAAAAAGAAGAAAGATAGAGGACGGTAAGTTAGTTGGAAAGTAGTGTTGTAAGGTAGAGGACTAGTCCTTTTATGCATGCATTTTCTTTCCTTAATCTGTGTCTCTCTGTGTGTATCTCTCTGTCTTTGTCTCACTGTAGAGAATTCTTGGCTAGGAAGCAGGAGAGAGTTAGAAAACTTCAGGGAAGAGGGAGTTACTATTCAGGTTTCAGCTGGGAGAAGGAATGTATATGCTTCTTTAGAGGAAAGGGTTGATTCTACAGCTTGGTCAATTTAAGAACTAGCCAAACAGCATTTTAGATTTCTGGAATTTTTCATTTTGAGGTTTGTTGAATACAAGGAGGAGGTATCTGTGCTTTTTAAAGATTTTATTTATTTATTTTCAGAGAGAGAAGGGAGGGAGAAAGAGCAATGTATGGTTGCCTCTCACATGGCCCTCACTGGGGACTTGGCCCGCAGCCAAGGCATGTGCCCCAACTGGGAATCGAACTGGGACCCTCTGGTTCCCAGCCCGTGCTCAATCCACTGAGCCACACCAGCCAGGCATGTGCTTTTTAGAGAGTAAATAAGTCCTGGGCTTAGGTCTGGGACAATATGTTGGAGCTGTTTTGTGCTTTTAGATGCCTTTGAAAGGGGTATTGTAAGTGGGGGTCCAGGGAAGGAGCTAAACAGAATGACACTGTTTCTGAATTCGTCTTTAGCAGGTCAGAGAGCAGCTCTCCTCGACGAGAGAGGAAGAAGAGCTCTAAGAAAAAGAAGCACAGGTATGAAGTGGGAGTATAGGGAGTGATTGGAGAGGATTAATGAGTCCAGGTAAAGTATTGGTTTATGTTTTTTCTTTATCCAACAGGTCAGAATCTGAATCCAAGAAACGGAAGCATAGGTAAGAGCTCTTTGGGGCATAGGGGACATGTTGGCGTATAGAGCAGTGAGCCATTGCTTGATGGCCTTGCTTGCTGTCTGTGGGGGTCTCTTTTTCTTGGAGTTAAACTCTTTTCCTTGATCTGTCAGTAACTCCTTGATTCTTTTCTATTTTATTTATTTAAATAGTTTTTTATAAAGATTTCATTTTTATTTATTTGTAGAAGGGGAAGGTGGGGGAAAAGAGGGAGTAAAACATCAGTTGGTTGCCTCTTGCACACCTCCAACTGGGGACCTGGCCTGCAACCCAGGCATGTGCCTTGTCTGGAATTGAACCAGTGACCTTTGGGTTTGCAAGCTGGTGCTCAGTACACTGAGCCACACCAGCCAGGGCTAAATGATTATTATTTTTGATAATCTTAACTTATTTCATAGGTCTCCCACTCCAAAGAGCAAACGTAAATCTAAGGACAAGAAGCGGAAGCGGTGAGTGAGTTGGTGTGAAGTTGATGAATACTGTCTAGGGGAATAGAGTAGAATCAGTCATGTAACTGACTGGTAAAGGGTTGAGGGATGGATGAGGGTAATCCAGTACAGGTGTGACAGCATCTTGAGTCGTGGATGGTGGTCTTCCTTTAGGTCTCGAAGTACAACACCAGCCCCCAAGAGCCGCCGGGCCCACCATTCAACTTCTGCTGACTCTGCTTCCTCTTCTGACACTTCCCGCAGTCGGTAAGGGGTGGTCCAGGAGGAAGGGAGGGAGAGGGACTTGTGGGTTAATTAATTTAATATTTATTGAGCGCCCACGGTGTGCTAGGCGCTGCACAGACCATTCGGAAGACACGGTCCCTGCCCTCTAGGAGCTGACAGGCTAAAGCAACAGGATGGACAGACATATACATTTCCCCTTCTCTTTTTTTATTTTTTTTTATTATTTTCTTTTTATTTTGTTATTTTTTGTTTTGTTCTGATGTATATGGACTGCCAGAATAGGGGGGGTGGTGGTTTGTTCGTGGTGTCTGGGGGAGGAAGGAATCCTTAACCCTGGCTCCCTTAATCGGGGAAGGCTTCCTGAAAGAGGTGGGCTCAGAGGTGAGTTGTGAATGAAGCGGGTAGGGAATGGTTGGGTGGAGGGTTTGGGGAGGTTTCGGGGAGGTGAATGAAGGGGTAGAGGGAGAACATTTTGGGGGATTGTGTTGGGAACAGAAGTATCAAAGTGAATTGGACTTGAATTTCAAGGAGTGATTTGAGTCCTGTGAATAAGAGAAGGCATTTTCAAAGAGGGTTGTATATAGTCAGGAAAGGTGGATGGGAGTTGGGGAGGGGGTTTTCTGTATTCCCCTGAGCTGATTTCCTTCCTCTCCCCCATCCTCAATTACTTCCCTTAGGTCTCGAAGTGCAGCAGCAAAAACCCATACAACTGCCTTGACTGGGCAAAGTCTCTCCCCTGCTTCAGGGCATAAAGGGGAGGGAGACACACCTTCCAGAGAACCAGGTACCGTCAACACAGGGCATCCCAGCAGCCCAGAGCCCTCTGCAAAACAGCTCAGTAGCCCTTACGAAGACAAAGACAAGGAGGAGGTATGTTCCTGAGTTAATGGATGTTCATTGGGTTGCAGGGTTATGGGCTTAGGACAGACAGGTGTTTAAAGTGAAGAAGAGAAGTTACAGCTTACCAAGATAAATGAATTCAGGGTTGGGGGTTTTTTCCTTGGTTCAGGGTTTTGTTTTGTTTTTACATGTGCATATCCTTTAGAATTACGGTTTTCAAACTTCACAGACCTAGGTTCTATGTTATTGTCCTGTTAATATACATACATAGGACTCAAAAGCTTCTGTGTACCTAAAGTTTCTCTAATATTTTTATTTCATTAAATGCTGGTTGTGGCTAACTAAAATGTTCAAATACATTGGGCTGCAGCCTGCAATCTGAAAACAATACTCTGAAATGGTTTTTATAACAGCTATTGTTTTATACTTGCTGTTCTAATTCAAATCCTAATTTTTTTTGCTTCAAATATTATGGTATACTTTAATTACTGCTTGCTAAATTTTTAGTTCTGTTCATTTTCCAAATCTGTCTTTTCCTGTACTCCATCGTAACCTTTATTTATACTAGTTCTCAAACCTTTGTCTTTGTTCTTTTACTTTAATACAGTTATTTTTCAAGGATTAAGTCAGATTCCACTTGCTTTGGTGAACTGCTTTATCTTTCCATTTAAAAATACCTTTTTTTCTGTTGTTATAGCATTTTATAATGGTTATTTGTTGTAAAATGTAATGTTTGTTGCCTACATTCTGTATCTTCTCTAGATTATAAGATTCTTGAGGTCACAGACTGTACATATATTCATGTTTCCCCCCAGTGTTTTTTATGTTAAATGGTTTCTTGTTTTTGAAGTAATGTGATGACTTGTCATGGAGAAAATGACCAGCTGGCATAATGGGGTGTGTAGGGGAAAGGTTCCATTGAAAAGGATGTTGGAAATCTTGAGTGATAGGAAGCTTTGGTGCTTACATATCCCTGTTCCTCCTTTTTTTCCCCCCACTCTTAGAAATCTGCAGTTCGACCTAGCCCCTCTCCAGAAAGGAGCAGCACAGGCCCAGAACCATCCGCTCCCCCTCCACTTGTTGAGCAACACGGCAGTTCCCCACAACCCCTTGCAACAACCCCCTTAAGCCAGGAGCCAACGAACCCACCATCTGAAGCTTCCCCAACCCGGGGTCGTTTACCACCTAAGTCTCCTGAAAAACCTCCCCAGTCATCTTCAGAGAGCTGCCCACCATCCCCTCAACCTACCAAAGTTTCTCGGCATGCCAGCTCTTCCCCTGAAAGTCCTAAACCCACACCAGCTCCTGGGTCCCATAGAGAGGTTTCTTCTTCTCCTGCATCTAAGAGTCGATCACATGGCCAAGGAAAACGGGATAAGTCACATTCCCATACTCCTCGTAGGGTTGGGAGGTCCCGTAGCCCTACTACCACTAAGAGGGGGCGATCGCGATCTCGAACTCCTAAGAGAGGTCATTCTCAGTCTCGATCTCCCCAGTGGCATAGGTCTAGATCTGTACAGCGGTGGGGGCGATCTAGAAGCCCCCAGCGACGTGGCCGCTCTAGGTCTCCCCAGCGACCAGGCTGGTCCAGGAGCAGAAATACCCAGAGAAGAGGCAGGTCTCGATCAGCAAGGCGAGGCAGGTCACACTCTAGATCCCCAGCTACTAGGGGCAGATCTCGTTCTAGGACACCAGCCCGGCGGGGCAGGTCTCGCTCTAGAACACCTGCAAGGCGCAGGTCACGATCCAGAACACCTACCAGACGTAGGTCTTGGTCTAGAACACCAGCCCGGAGGGGCCGGTCTCGGTCTAGAACACCTGCTAGGCGTAGATCTAGGACCCGTTCAGTACGGCGGAGGTCTCGTAGTAGATCGCCAGCCAGGAGAAGTGGCAGGTCTCGTTCTAGGACCCCAGCCAGACGAGGCAGGTCTCGCTCTAGGACCCCAGCCAGACGGGGCAGGTCGCGCTCTAGGTCCCCAGCCAGGAGAGGGAGATCTCGATCTAGGACCCCAGCCAGGAGAGGGAGATCTCGGTCTAGGACACCAGCAAGACGGGGAAGATCTCGTAGTAGAAGTCTAGTTAGACGGGGAAGGTCTCACTCTAGAACACCACAAAGAAGAGGCAGGTCTGGCTCCTCATCAGAACGGAAGAACAAATTCAGAATGTCACAGAGAAGGAGCAGATCCAACTCAAGCCCAGAAATGAAAAAATTTAGTGTTTCTTCAAGGCGGAGCAGGTCTCTCTCTTCTCCAAGATCCAAAGCAAGATCTCGATTAGGTTTGAGGCGGAGCCTTTCTGGGTCCTCTCCATGCCCTAAACAAAAGTCTCGGACATCACCAAGGCGCAGTCGCTCTGGGTCATCCCAATCTAAAGCTAAATCTCAAACACCACCAAGGCGAAGTCGCTCTGGTTCTTCACCTCCTGATCAGAAATCTAAAACACCAATAAGACAGAGTCCTTCTAATTCATTTCAGCCTAAAGTGAAATCTGGAACACCACCAAGGCAAGGGTCTGGAACAAGTCTCCACACAAATGAACAGTCTGCAACACCACAAAGACAGAGTGGTTCTGAAACATCACCTGATCCTGAGGTGAAGTCTAGGACTCCTTTGAGACGTAGCTGCTCTGGGTCCTCTCCTAGAATGAAATCTAGCACACCTCCAAGACGGAGCCGATCTGGGTCATCATCTCCACAACCCAAAGAGAAGACAACGTCACCAACACAGAGCCGTTCTGGCTCCTCTTCTCCAAGTCCTAATAGGGTGGCTTCTAAAACACCACCAAGGAAAAGCAGATCAGAGTCTCCTTGTTCCAAAGTGGAACCTAGATTGTTGCAAAGACAGAGCCATTCTAGGTCCTCCTCGCCAGATACCAAAGTGAAATGTGTAACACCACCAAGACAAAGTCACTCAGGGTCTACTTCACCGTGCCCCAAAGTAAAGCCTCAAACTCCACCAGGGCACAGTCTTTCTGCATCAAAGTCAACATGTTCCCAAGAGAAGTCTAAAGACTCGCCAGCACAAAGTTGCTCTGGATCCTTGCCACTCTGTCTAGGAGTAAAGTCTAGCACATCACCAGGAGAGAGCTATTTTGGCACCTCATCTCTGCAACAGGAGGGACAATCTCACACTTTGCTAGATTCTAGGTCTGATACTTCAAGTCCAGAAACAAGACAGAGTCACTATGAATCTCTGTCTCTGCAGAGCAAATGTCAGACACCTCCGAAGGGTGGCCAGTCTAGATCATCTTCTCCAGTCAGTGAGCCTGCACCCAGATCTCCTACAACACAAGATGGAAGCAAATCATCAGTAAGTTCTAGACTGAAGTCTGGAATGTCTCCTGAGCATAACAGATCCCAGTCTGAATCTTCCCCATATCATGCAGTGGACTGTAAATCTCTTCTGGGGCAGGGTAGATTGGAGCCTTCTCCTGAATCAAAAAAGAAAACAGGCTTACTCCTTCAGGAGGATATTACTGCATCATCTAAACTAAGTGACAAATTGAGTCCTTCTCCAGGACAGAATAGACCTGAGTCCTCACCAGTACTTAAAGACATACCTAGAACGCCAGTAAATGAAAGAGGCAGTGTTGGGTCATCTCCAGATACAAAAGACCAAAGTAGCCCTTTAGCTAAGCCAAACCAAGATGAAGAATTAATGGAGGTAGTAGAGAAATCTGAAGAATCCTCAAACCAGGTCTTGTCACATGTGTCTCCAGAACTTGAAGTGGCTGGAGGTAATTTTGAATCATCTCCTGAAATAGAAGAAAGGCCTTCTGTGTCTTTGACTCTTGAGCAAAGCCAGTTGTTGCAGTCTTCTTTGGAAGCAGAAGTCCCTGCAGTGGCCTCAACTTGGAGTGGGCCAAATTTTTCTCCGGAACATAAAGAACTGTCTAACTCCCCTCCCAGGGAGAGTATCTGTGACTCACCTTTCGAATTTAGAAACTCAGGTCCTGTTGCAGAAATAAATGCTGGATTTTCTCCTGAAGTCAAAGAAGGTTTGAATGTACCTTTTTCTAATCAGTTGGAGACAGATACATCTCTCAACTTGCAAGAACAATTGATGAGGCCCACTAGATACAGCAGTTCTGAATTATCTCCAGATGCGGTGGAAAAAGTAGGAATGTCTTCAAATCAGAGTGTCTCTTCACCAGTACTTGATACTATACCTAAAACACCCTCAAGGGAAAGAAGTAGTTCTGCTTCTTCTCCTGAACTCAAAGATGGTTTACCCAGAACTCCCTCAAGGAGAAGCAGGTCTGGGTCTTCCCCAGGACTTAGAGATGGGTCTGGGACTCCCTCAAGGCACAGCTTATCTGGATCCTCTCCTGGGGTGAAAGATATACCCAGAACACCATCCAGGGGGAGAAGTGAATGTGATTCTTCCCCAGAACCAAAAGTTTTGCCTCAGACTCCTAGGCCAAGGAGTCATTCTCCATCATCCCCAGAACTCAATAAGTGTCTTACACCCCAGAGAGAAAGAAGTGGGTCAGAATCATCAGTTGAACAAAAGACTTTGGTTGGGACTCCTGGGCAGCGGAGTCGATCTGGATCTCCGGAACTTGATGAGAAACCTGGTACATCCCCTCAAGAAAGAAGTGAATCAGACTCTTCTCCAGATTCTAAAGACAAGACACGAATGCCTCTTAGACAGAGAAGTCATTCTGAATCATCTCCAGAGGCTGGTAGCAAATCCCGACCTTCTCCTCAGCTCAGTAGGTCTGGTTCATCCCCTGAAGCTAAAGATAAGCCAAGAGCAGCATCCAGGGCACAGAGTGGTTCTGATTCCTCTCCTGAACCTAAGGCTTCTGCCCCAAGGGCCCTTTCTAGACGAAGCAGA
The DNA here is from genome assembly GCA_004026765.1 of Micronycteris hirsuta. Classification (NCBI taxonomy): domain Eukaryota; kingdom Metazoa; phylum Chordata; class Mammalia; order Chiroptera; family Phyllostomidae; genus Micronycteris; species Micronycteris hirsuta. The sequence continues at coordinate 67,950 of PVJI01004652.1, read as the reverse complement.
TCAGGTTCATCAAGCAAAGGCAGAGGCCCTTCTCCTGAAGGCAGCAGCAGTTCTGAGTCCTCTCCAGAACACCCACCCAAGTCCAGAATGGCTAGGAGAAGCTCTAGATCACCGGAGCCCAAGACCAAGTCACGCATTTCACCTCATCATCGCAGCTCTCGATCATCTGAAGTGACTAGGAAGACCAGAGTCTCCCGTAGAAGCCGTTCTGCGTCATCCTCACCAGAGACACGTTCTAGAACTCCTCCAAGACGCCGAAGAAGTCCCTCAGTGTCTTCCCCAGAGCCAGCTGAAAAGTCAAGATCCTCACGCCGGCGGCGTTCAGCTTCATCCTCCCGCACTAAGACAACTTCAAGGAGAGGTCGTTCTCCTTCACCAAAGCCTCGTGGGCTCCAGAGGTCCCGTTCCCGTTCGAGGAGAGAGAAAACCAGAACAACCCGACGTCGAGATAGGTCTGGATCTTCTCAGTCAACCTCTCGGAGAAGACAGCGGAGCCGGTCAAGGTCTCGGGTTACTCGTAGGCGGAGAGGAGGCTCTGGTTACCAATCCAGGTCTCCTGTCCGGCAGGAGAATTCCAGAACCTCCTCTCGACGTCGAAGAGGTCGTTCTCGGACGCCCCCAGCTAGTCGGAAGCGTTCCCACTCACGCACATCACCAGCCCCATGGAAACGTTCCAGGTCACGGGCCTCTCCAGCCACTCACCGGCGATCCAGGTCCAGAACGCCCCTGGTCAGCAGACATAGGTCCAGGTCACGAACTTCACCAGTCAGTCGGAGACGATCAAGGTCTAGGACATCAGTGACACGAAGAAGATCTCGCTCAAGAGCATCCCCAGTGAGTCGAAGGCGATCCAGGTCCAGAACACCACCAGTAACACGCCGTCGTTCAAGGTCCAGAACACCAGCTCGCCGGCGGCGCTCCCGTTCTAGAACACCACCAGTGACTCGCAGAAGGTCCAGATCTAGGACTCCACCAGTAATGAGAAGGCGATCTCGAAGTAGAACTTCACCCATCACTCGCAGAAGATCAAGGTCCAGAACATCTCCAATAACTCGAAGGAGGTCCCGCTCTCGAACCTCTCCAGTAACTCGAAGGAGATCTCGCTCTCGAACCTCTCCAGTGACACGCCGCCGATCTAGGTCTCGAACACCTCCAGCTATTCGGCGTCGCTCTAGGTCTCGAACCCCACTTTTGCCACGCAAACGTTCTCGAAGCCGCTCATCACTTGCTGTCCGTCGCCGTTCTAGGTCTCGTACTCCGCGAACAACTAGGGGCAAACGGTCCTTAACAAGATCTCCAGCCATCCGCAGGCGTTCTGTGTCTGGGAGTAGTTCTGATCGCTCACGTTCTGCTACTCCTCCAGCAACAAGGAATCATTCTGGTTCTCGGACACCTCCAGTGGCACTCAATAGCTCCAGGATGAGTTGCTTCAGTCGTCCTAGCATGTCACCAACTCCTCTTGACCGCTGTAGATCACCTGGAATGCTTGAACCCCTTGGCAGCTCTAGAACACCCATGTCTGTCCTGCAGCAACCTGGTGGCTCCATGATTGATGGTCCAGGTCCCCGAATTCCTGATCACACTAGAACATCTGTGCCAGAAAATCATGCTCAGTCTAGAATTGCACTTGCCCTGACAGCCATCAGTCTTGGCACTGCTCGGCCTCCTCCATCTATGTCTGCCGCAGGCCTCGCTGCAAGAATGTCCCAAGTTCCTGCTCCAGTGCCTCTCATGAGTCTCAGAACAGCCCCAGCTGCCAGCCTTGCCAGTAGGATTCCTGCAGCCTCTGCAGCAGCCATGAACCTGGCCAGTGCCAGGACACCTGCCATACCAACAGCAGTGAACCTGGCGGACTCAAGAACACCAGCTGCAGCAGCAGCCATGAACTTGGCTAGCCCCAGAACAGCAGTAGCACCTTCTGCTGTGAACCTTGCTGACCCTCGTACCCCTACAGCCCCAGCTGTGAACCTAGCAGGAGCCAGAACTCCAGCAGCTTTGGCAGCTTTGAGTCTCTCAGGCTCTGGTACACCCTCAAATGCTGCAAACTATCCTAGCTCCAGAACACCCCAAGCGCCAGCTCCTGCAAACCTGGTGGGTCCTAGATCTGCACATGCCACAGCTTCTGTGAATATTGCCAGCTCAAGAACCCCACCAGCCTTGGCCCCTGCAAGCCTCACCAGTGCTAGAGTGGCTCCAGCCTTGTCTGGTGCAAACCTCACCAGCCCCAGGGTGTCTCTTTCTGCCTATGAGCGCATTAGTGGCAGAACCTCACCACCACTCCTTGACCGAGCCAGGTCCAGAACCCCCCCAGGAGGCCCAGGCTCTAGAACCCCACCAGCTGCCACAAGCCAGTCTAGAATGACCTCTGAGCGGGCTCCCTCTCCTGTCTCTAGAATGGTCCAGGCTCCTCCCTCACAGTCTGTTCTCCCTGTAGCTCAGGATCGGCCTAGGTCCCCTGTGCCATCTGCTTTTTCTGACCAGTCACGATCTTCACTTGCCCAGACCACCCCTGTAGCAGGATCTCAGTCCCTCTCTGGGTCAGTGGCAAAGGCCACATCCTCTGCTGGTGACCACAATGGCATGCTCGCTATTCCTGTCCCTGGGGCGTCCCACCCTGAGGGTGGGGAACCATCTGCCTCTTCGGGGACATCGCAGACAAAGGAGCGGCGGAGTTCCTCCTCCTCCTCATCCTCTAGCTCCTCATCATCATCATCGTCGTCGTCCTCATCATCGTCGTCCTCCTCTGGCTCCAGTTCTAGTGACTCGGAGGGCTCTAGCCTTCCCATTCAACCTGAGGTAGCACTGAAGAGGTAAGGGAACTTTCAGAACTTTTTCAAGGGGAAGATTTTGGAGATGGGTTGGGGTGGGGAAGGGAAAGTCCTATCCAGAGGTTCTTGGCTCATTGAGGAAGTGTGGGGACCTTGACCATTAAGTTGGGGTAGAAGAGAATGCTGGGGAGGGTGAAATGGGAGGGGGGTGGAATGGGACAGAAAAGTCTCCAAAGGTTAATTCTCTAGAGTATAATGATAAGTTTTCCATCTCTACAGAGGACAGAACTAGAGGAAATGGACTTAATTTTACAGCAGGAGGGATGGCAGTTAGACCTCAAGAGGAACTCCCTGGGCTGGAAGGATCTTCAGAGGTCATCCCATCCCTCTCCCTGCCTCCAGGCAGGACGGCCCCTCCCCCAGCCAGTGGCATACACACACAGGGACCTTCCCAAGCTGGCTCTCCGAGGAAGGAGACAACCCAGCTTTGCTCCCACACCTGAGCCCAGGGGCCGTATTCCTTCATCAGGGACATTCTTGAGATTTAACCTTGATCCCTTGTGCTGTGGGCCCCAGCCTGTTGCTTATGTTAGCAGAGGTTGGGTCAGCTTGGGGCCACCGCTCTCCAGAGAATTTGCTCACTGGCTTGCTGGCTCTCGGGCTTTGGCTGGGAGTTCCCAGGCCTTTCTCAGGCACCCCTCCCCCATTGCCCTTCCTCCAGGCCTTGGAAGGTAGGGTTGGGGCGAGGCAGCATGTCTTCTTGTGACATTGTACTCTTCCCACAGGGTCCCTAGCCCTCCCCCAGTCCCAAAGGAACCTGATCGAGAGGGAAGACCTCAGGAGCCTACCCCAGCCAAGCGGAAGAGGCGCGATAGCAGCTCCAGTTCCAGCTCCTCTTCCTCCTCCTCCTCCTCTTCCTCCTCCTCCTCTTCTTCCTCCTCTTCCTCCTCCTCCTCCTCTTCCTCCTCTTCCTCTTCCTCTTCTACTTCCTCCCCTTCCCCTGCTAAGCCTGACCCTGAGGCCTTGCCCAAACCTGCAAGCCCCAAGAAGCCACCCCCTGGTGAGCGGAGGTGAGTGCTACCTTGCTTGAGATGGTAAGGGTGGGGTGTAACCCTGGGGTGTGAGATATCTGCTGGGCGTCTCACATGGACTCTGTGGTGTCTTATTGTGTGGGAGGAGTCAGGCTCTCCTCCCCACCCACTGTTTTGCCCTGTTATGATAGAAGGGCTGCGCCATCCAAGTAGGTGCCGCAGCCAAAATTGGGAGTTTTAGGTTCTTTCCTCTCCCTGTCCCTGAAAGGTAGCCTGGTCCCAGGGAATCTAGCTTTTAAGTCTCCCTATTGCTATTGCCAGGGCTCTGGTCTGGCCACCGTCATCTTCTCCTGACTCTGTCCACAGCCTCTTCCCTGTCTCCCTGCCTCCACGCCATTCTCTTCCACACGTAGCCAGAGGGATCTTTCTAAAACGCACATCTGGTTACTTCCCTCCACTCCACAAATCCTGGGACGCCCTGTGGCCTGCAGGATAAAGCCCCATCTCTGCGGGAATGGCGTGTGAGGCTCTACACCAACTGGCCTTGCCTGCCCTGTGTTCTCCTCTCCTGCCCGCCCCCACACATGCCCTCTGCTTCAGCCACACCCAGCGCCTTGCAGTCTAAGGAGAACCCCATGCCTTTGGACATGCTGTTCCTTCTGCCTGGAATTCCCTTGTCCGCCTGGTGAACTCCTCGTTCTGCAAGACTCCGCTCAAACAGCACCTTCGAGAAGACAACCCTGCCCCTCCCCTTCATCTCCCTCCCCTGGGTCCCCAGACCTACCTATATTGGTCCCTGAGGGGCTGCTTCCCACACATGGGGCTGAGCAAGCCTCCCTTGGCCTGCCTTCATCACCAGACCAAGCTCCTCCAAGGGCAGGGACTGTCTTTATCTTTGTATACCCCATGCCCTGGCCACTGGGGCACTCGGTGGATGGTATGCGGGCGGATGGGTGAGTGAGCAGACAAAGGTGGGTCTGAGGCTGGCCCTGTGTGGTATGAGGTTTGGTGGTCAAGGCCTGTGGGGGTGGTCCTGAGTGCTGGTTGGTGGGTTTAGAAGAGAGTGGCACTATGGAAACCTTTTCTGCTCCCCAGGTCCCGCAGCCCCCGGAAGCCAATAGACTCCCTCCGGGACTCCCGGTCCCTCAGCTATTCGCCTGCTGAGCGCCACCACCCCTCTCCCCAGCCCTCACCACGGGACCAACAGAGGTAGGGCCTTGGGTGTGTGTTTGCCTCATGCCCATAACCATCCCAGTTTGGCCATACATAGACTTGTGCAAAAAGTTTTGAGCCTCCAAGATGCTAGAGGTTGGTGTGTGTGCACGCGCGTCCGTGTTCCCTGATGTCCCTTCTGTGTTGCAGCAGTAGCAGTGAACATGGTTCCAGGAGAGGTCAGCGTGGGGACAGTCGCTCCCCAGGCCACAAGCGCAGGAGGGAGACACCTAGCCCCCGCCCCGTGCGGCACCGCTCCTCCAGGTGTGTTCATCATACTCCAGGATGGGTCTGTATGAGAGCTCTGGCTGGTTGGATGTCTGCATTGATGGCAGTATTCTTTGTTGCAGGTCTCCATGAATGTTTTCGGGGGAATCCCAGCACACCCCAAGGTCTGGATTCATAGGAGTGTCCCCTTTCTCCCAAACAGCTGTGGGGAGGGGTGCTTGTCTGCTCCCACCCCTTGAACCCTGGCAGCATTTTGAGGGGGAGGGCTCTTTCCCTACCCCATTTTTTTTCTTTGTTCCTGCAAAATGTTAATCTCTGTGAGTTTTTTCTGGTTCACGTTTTGGGGGGTTTGGGGGTGGGTGGGAATAAGAACAGGAATTGCTGGAGGGGAGGATACAGTTCAGGACTTCAGTCCTGAGTTAGAAAAGATCTGGGAGACACCATCCCCCCTTTACCTGAGATTGGGGGTGGGGGTGATGATGGTTTGGGACTTGGGAACTTGTGTGAAGTGTTGTGGAAAGGGGCAGGAATTGAAATTAGTTGGCCCTTACTGCCCCCAGTGAGATTGTGGCCCCGTCCCCCCCAACTTTTCTTCATGTTTCTTAAAGGTATTTTGGTTTTTTTAAATCTGTACAGCAAGGCAACTTTTTCTGTCAAATAAAAATGAGAAATGCAGGAATTTGGTTTATAGACTGTTCATTAGGGATTGGGGAAGAGCTGCCCCTTCCATTGACTACAGTCCAAGAGCTGTGGGGCCCATGTAGAAGCACCTTTAAAACCACACACTGGTTCTGACTTGGCACTTTTGCTCCTGGCCTCTGAGCAGGACAGACCAGAGGTACCTGTCTGGGAGCCAGTGTGCAGGGGAGGGGGTGGACTACTGTGAAGGATTAAAAGCATGTCTAACCTTTTTGTCCGTGGGCTAGAGCAGTCTAAGATGACTAGCCCAAGACGACTAGCCCCAGGGCTCTGGGTTCCTCCCAGTTTTCTCTGTGGCCTTTTGAAGGCAGGTTGCTGGGCCCAGAGAGCCTTTTGTTCAGCAGACCAACCTGGCAAGAGAAGCTGAGGAGCTTTGCAGGGAGGGAGGGAGTTCGAGTCCCATCCTGGTGGGGATGATGCCTGGAGTCAGGAGAGGATGCACAGAAAGAGGCTGTAATCAGGCAGACACCCAAATCTTTTTATTGGGGGATATGGGACACGGAGGGGTTGGGGGTCAGGCTCTCTTCACTGCACAGCTTGTTCATTGGCACTGCTTCCTGAGTCCTGCGGCTTCATCACATCAGGCAGCTCTGGCGGGCTGGAGAAGGGCTCGATGCGCAGGGCCTCAAATGCATCGTCTACAGAGGAAAGTGGAGGAAAAGGGGGGGAGCTGGAGAGGACAGCCACCTCCAGGCAAACACCCAACCTCACAAAGTGTGTCTCCTTCACAACCCTGACTTCCCTACATCCAACTGCCTGGATTTAGTGGCCCTGTTGGAATTTCCCTCTCCTCTACAGGGCCAACATGACCCTGTTCCCCTCCCTGAGCGTGGCCTTCCAATAGCCTTTAACATACTCTGAATAAAATACCAGATCCTTGCCATGGTGTCTCTCCAATCACTACTGTGCTCTTTATGTTCCCATATCAAGCTCTTTCTGACGTAAGGCCTTTGTACTTTGACACTCAGGGTTCAACTCAAACATCACCTCAGAGAATCTTCCCCCCAGCCATCCCACATAACCAACCACTCTGCAGCCCCATGGCCGGTGCCTGGGGAGCACGTAACTAGGTGAAATGGCTGTTTTCCTTTGAACAGAGCTTTCCCCACTCAACAGTGGCTCCAGGAAGACCAACCTGTCTTGTTCCCACAGTCACCTTAGAGCAGAATAAATGAACCCCCTTTCATTTTTCTCTTGCACTTTCTTCCCACCAAGGAGACTGTTCCCTCTACTTGGCTCGGGGTTCTCACTCCATTAGTGCCCCCCCACCCCAATTTGGACATGTGACAGTTTGGGCTGTCATTAATTTGGGGGTGGGTGGGTCTGCAAATAGCATCTAGTGGGTATAAGGTCATTTCTGCTAAGCATCCTGTAATGCACAAGACAACTACACCCAATTCCAGCCCCTAATGTCAATAGTGCTGAAGTTAAGAGACATGACCAAAGCCACAAATCCAGTGACAATTCTTGCCTTCAGCAACCTTTCCCTTTGTGAATAAAATACGATGATGCCATTTAACACTTGAATTGGACACTGTCATCTCCCTAACTGAAGACAGTTTGCAGGTGAGGAGACCAGTGTCTTGTCCTGCAAGCTGTGCAAGGAAACAACTCATCCAGAAGTATGTTTTTTGCTTCTTGGGGGAAGCAAAGAGCAGGCAGTCCACGGTCCACACTGCAGGCCCTACCATCTGTAAAAAAAAGGATCTACCAACATCTTCCAAGAGCTGCTGCAAGCCTATAAGGTGCCTCTGCCTGGTTTAGGAAGCAGAAAAGACAATGAGCTTTTAGTTCTCACCTCTGCCCTTCAGAGGAGCAGCCCCGTACAGACAGAATCTGATCTGATCAAAGTCTGCATGAACTCCACACCTGCCTCACCATCGCTGTGAGGGTCAGCAGGAACCCACATAAAGTCATTTATGGTTTCTGTTCGCTGAGCACTTGAGGGGTGGGGTCTGCGGTGCATGGGGATTCAAGATGCCCGGCTGTGAGGCTGGTTGGTCCCAGTGGCACACCCCTTTATGAAGATGAGAATTTCAGGCTTGGGGGAGGGGCTGGGGGGGATGTTAAGAAGCTGCTTGAGGACACATTGCTGAAATCTAGCAGTTATCCTTACGAAACTGAAGTGTGGCTAAGGCTGTAGGCTCCCTTCCTCAGCCCTTGGTTTTCTTAACAGGAAGCCAGAAAAACAATTCACTGTAACTTAATCAAAATTACCCAGCCATCTACACAGCCCCTGGCTCCACAACTATGAAAAGACCCTATGACCTGTTTAAATTTCCAGAAACAAAAAATACAATTCCTCCCCACTATTGTGTGTGTGTGTGTGGGGGGGGGTACACTGGAGGGAGGAAGTACATCAACCCCAATCCCCAGGCTTCTAAACTTTGAGCAGGATTGGCACGTAGGTTCATGTGAGTACAGGTTCTGAGGCAGGCAGGAACTGGATCTGCCAGTCCTAGCAAACGATCTGAACTCCCCACAAGCAGTTTACTCATCCTTAAGATGGACACAAGTCTGGCCTGCACCGAGAGGCTGAGGAATTAAGTGATGCACTACTGAGAGTGTGCCTGACATGACGTCTAGCTCAGGTAAGGTGCTGGCAGCCTGCATCTGAACCATAGCTCTCCACATGACTGCTGGCAAGTCTGTCCACGTCTCCAAAATATGGATGGCAATGCTCACCTCCCAGGGCTATCAAGAGGATGAGGTAGTACAACGGAAATAAAATGCAGAGCACAGGGCCAGGTACTCAGTAAGTTCTTAATAAGGTCCAAGATGGTGGTGGCACAGGAGGATGCTAAACTTGCCCCCTCCATTAGCAAACTCAAGTATTCAAGTATATAGACAGCAATTACTCCAGCAAGACAACTGACGGTTGAATGAAGAGTTTCTGAACAAGAAACAAGAGAAAGAATAGAGAAAGCTGGGACCCCAGAGTCTAGGAGCTACAGGAACGGTCTGGCCAAGGAGCCAGTGAGTGTCATTATTTACATTACTCTACACTTAATAGCGTGGGGAGCTCTATCCGAGTGCTTTGGCCTACCTGCAAGATCACCACTGGGTGTTCTTGGCTACATTTCAGTCTTTTGCCTCCCCACAGAGGGAACAAGCCGGGAACAATGGGACATCACCACGAACATCTGGCCTCCCTGTGGAGACACTGCAGTTGTTTCCCCAAAGTTGTTTATGTCCCCCTCCACCTTCATAGAGTGGTCGTGGGCTCCATCCATCCAGGTGCTCTGCCTACCAGCAAGGTCCCTAAGAGTGTGTTCCCAGACACATCGCCTGAGCCCATTTCAGCCCTGAACAAAGGGAGCAAGCAGATCAAAAAAGCATTACTACATGCACCTGGCACCACTCTAGCTCAGTGGGCCAATACCCCAGATGCCTCCTACCAGCCTGCCAAAACCAACCAGCACACACAGCCTACACAGGCCGCTTCTACCTCAGGCTACTTTTTCAAGTCTGGGGGAGACAGTTATTTTGTCTAATTCATATAAACAAACAGAAAGTCAAACAAAATGAAAAGACAGAATAATATATCTTAAATGAATGTTAAATGTTAAATGAATGCTGTATGTTAAATGAACATGAAAAATCAACAGAAAAATACCTGAAGGAAGCAGAGACAAGTAATTTGCCTGATAAAGAATTCAAATAGTCATAAGGATGCTCTCCAACCGTAGAACTTCAACTAAGAGTTAGAAAATATAATAAAGCATCAAGCACACCTTTAAAATACAATAACTGAAATGAAAAGTACATTAGAAGAAATGAAGAGATTAGTTAATACAGAAGAATGGATGAGCAACCTGCAAGACAGACTAGTGGAAATCAACCAATCAGAAAAGCAAAAGCAAAAAAGAATTTAAAAAATGAGGATAGTTTAAAGAACATCTGGAATAATATCAAGCACTCAAACATTCAAATTGTAGGATCCCAGATGGAGAAGAGAGAGGAAGAGAAACTTTAGTTAAATAATGGCTGAAAACTTTCCTAACCTGGGAAAACAGGCATCCAAGAAGCACAGAGAGTTTCAAACAAAATGAACCCAAAGAGACCTAAACCAAAACACAGAGGAATTAAAATGGCAAAAGTTAAAGAGAATCTTGAAGGAAGCAGAAGGGAAACAATGAATTACATACAAAGGACACCCTTTAAGGCTATCACCTTTCTCAGCAGCAACTTTACAGGCTAGAAGGAAGTGGCAGGCCATTTTTAAAGTGCTAAAAGGCAACTGCAACCTAGAATAATTTACCCAGCAAGGTTATCATTCAGAATTGAGGGAGAGATCAAGAGTTTACCAGAGAAGAAAAAACTAAAGGAGTTCATCACTACTAAACCATTTTTAAAAGAAATATTAAAGGGTCTCTTTAAGCAGAAAAGTGCATAACCAGAAATAAGAAAATATGAGAAAAAAATCTTACAGGTAAAGCCAAATATTTAATATAGTAAATCAGACATGTAAAAAGCTACTACAAAAAGAAAAAGAAAAAAGTATCAAACTCAGCTCAAATTACAATACAAGTAGTTAGAGGATATACAACACAAAAAGATCTAAAACATGATTATCAATAACATAAAGTGTAGAGGGAGAAGTAAAAATATATCCTTATTATTATATTCAAACTTAAACACCTATCATCTTAAAATAGACTGCTATAGATGATACAGAATGATACACATAGGCCTCATGGCAACCAAAAACCTACAAAAAATATAAAAAGAATAAAGAGAAAGGAACCCAAAGAAAACCAGCAAACTGACTTCTGGCCAAGATGGAGGCATGGGTATACACACTCCACCTCCCTGCACACCCACAAGAAGGATCACAACTAACTTAACAACAAAAAACAACCAGAACTGCCAGAAAATCAAACTGTATGGAAGTCTGACAACTACGGATTTAAAGAAGAAATACTCATCCAGATGGGTAGGAGGGGCAAGGCCTGGAAGCCTGTGTGGAGAGGACGCACGCAGTGTAGTGGTAGCAAGGTGGCGGCGGCGGCGGCAGCAGCCCATGCAATGTGTGGTCTCACGTTCACCTGTGGCAGATAAAGACTGGGAGGGACACCCGGGGAGGGAGCAATCCCAGCCCCAGGCCAGACCAAGTAGCCCAGGCTTCCAGTGCCAGGAATAAGCTTCAGAACTTCTAGCTGTAAAAACCAGTGGGGGTTGGGGCAGCAGAATAAACTGCTGGTCTCTCAGAAGAGTCCATTTAAAGGGCCTCCACGGTCCTAGAACATATGCAAACCCACCCACTCTGGGAACCACCACCAGGGCAACAGCTTGAGGGGTGCCAGTTGCACACAGAAAGTGGGTGAAGTCACTGGAAACGGGGAGTGTCGAGCAAGTAGCATTGTTCCCTCTTCAACCCTTGCCCCACATATAGCTCCACAAAACAGTGAAGTGGGTTGCCCCACCCTGGTGAATATCTAAGGCTTTACCCAGATGCGCCAAGACAGGGAGTTGAAGCAGCTCTGTCTAATAAATAGAAATACAGGGAGGCTGCCAAATTGAGGAGGTAAAGAAATATGGCCCAAATGAAAGAACAGATCAAAACTCCAGAAAAAGAACTACATGAAATGAAGATAGCTACCTATCATATGCAGAGTTCTAGTGATAAAGATGCTCAGAGAACTCACTGAGTACAGCAAATGCATAAAGGAAGAAATGAAGGCTATACTAAGTGAAATAAAGAAAAATCTACAGGGAACGAACAGTGAAGGGAAGAAACCCGGAGTTCAGATCAAGGATTTGGAACATAAGGTAGAAATAAACAAACAATACAGAATGAAGAAAGAAGAATTAAAAACATGAGGAGAGAATAATAAGACGACTCTGGGACATCTCTAAAAATGCCAACATCCGAATCATAGAGATGCCAGCAAACCACGAGGGAAGAGATCCAGAGAAGGAACAGAGAAGAACTATACAGACAACCAACAAATAATAAACAAATGGTGTTAAGTACATACTTATCAATAATTACTGTAAATGGAAATAGATTAAATACTCCAATAAAAAGACATAGGGGGGCTAAATGGTTTAAAAAAAAACAAAACATGACCCAACCATATGCTGCTGACAAGAAATTCATTTGAAATCAAGACACATACAGACTGAAAGCAAAGGGACAGAAAAAGATATCCCACGCAAATGGAAATAAAGAGAAAGCTGAGGTAGCAATACTAATTTCAGACAAAATAGACTCTAAAACAAAAAATGCAAAAAAGGCAAGGAAGAACATTACATAATTACAAAGGGGTCAATACCAATAAGATATAACAATTGTAAATATCTATGCATACAACATAATAGCACCTAAATATATAAAGAAATTATTAATGGATATAAAGGCTGATATATGTACAATAATTAACAGTCAAGGATTTTAATACTCCACTTGTATGGACAGATCATCTAGACAGAAAACTAGTAAGAAAATAATGGACTTATATGTCAGATTGAATTAATAGACATTATTAGAGCATTTCATCCAAAAACTGCAGAATACACATTTTTTCTCTAAGTGCACATGGACAGTCTCCAGGATACACTATGCCACAAAACAATTCCCAATAAATTCAAGAACACTGCAATCATATCAAGCATCCTTTTAGATCACAATGGCATGAAACTAAAAATCAATTACAGGAAGTAAGCTGGAAAAAACACACAAACATGGAGACTAAAGAACATGCCACTAAAAAAAAACAAAAGAGAAACTGAAATAGGAAATCAAATAGTATTTTGAAACAGATGATAATGAAAACACAACTTTTCAAAGTTTATGGGACACAGCAAAAACAATTCTAAGACAGAGGTTCACAGCAATACAAGCTCACCTTAGGAAACAAGAAAAACCCCAAATAAACAATCTTATTCCACAGATGAAGGAATTAGAAAAAGAAGAATAGGACCAGGCAGTTTCATAGGTAAATTCTACCAAACATTCAAATTAAACCTATCCTCCTTATCATTTCAAAAAATTGAAGAGGGCCCTGGCTGGTGTGGCTCAGTGGATTGAGCGCTGGCCAGCAAACCAAAGGGTCGCCAGTTGGATTCCCAGTCAGGGCACATGCCTGGGGTGCAGGCGAGGTCCCCCGTAGGGGATGCACAAGAGACAACCACACATTGATGTTTCTCTCCTTCTTTCTCCCTCCCTCCCCTCTCTAAAAGTAAATAATAATATTTTTTTTTAAGTTGATGAGGAATGCTTCCACATTCATTCAGCATTACCCTGATAACAAAACCAGACAAAGACATAAAAACGTTAAAAAAAACAGCCCTGGCTGGTGTAGCTCAGTGGATTGAGTGCGGGCTGGGAACCAAAGGGTCCCGGTTCGATTCCCAGTCAGGGCCCATGCCTAGGTTGCAGGCCAGGTCCCCAGTGAGGGCCATGTAAGGAGCACCACACATTGCTGTTTCTCTCCCTCTCTGTCTCCCTCCCTTCCCCTCTCTCTAAAAATAAATAAATAAAATCTTAAAAAAAAAAAAGTTAAAAAACCAAAACAAAACCAAGAAACAGAAAAAACCCAGGCAATACCCTTGATGAACACAGATGTAAAAATTCTCAACAAAATATTAGCAAACCACATTCAACAATGCATTAAAAGGATTATACACCATGACCAAATAGAATTCATGTCAGGGATGCAAAACAGTTCACCATTCATAGACCAATCAACATGACACATCACATTAACAAAATAAAAAATAAAAACCACATGATCATGACAATAGATGCAGAAAAAGCGTGAAAAAATTGAAATCCTTTTATGACAAAAACTCTCAATGAAGTGAGTACAGAAGGAACATATCTCAACATAATAAAGGCTATATATGACAAACCCACAGATACCATAATTAATAGTGAAAGCTTGTCAAAAATCAAAATTAAAATAAATGGAGGTGCTGTAAGATGGGGCAAAAGCTGCCATGCCTGAGGAGCTGCCTTGTATGTTTTATGCTTCAAATCTTTGGAACGCTAGGGGAAAATAACCTTTGCACTGGGCCCAAAGCAACACTGTGCCCCAAAAGAATGTTTGAAAATGTAACAAAAAAGCAGTTATTATAACTACTAAAGAATATTGGACTAAAAATTAAAAAAACACTTTAGAATTAACATTGCTATATTATTTACACCAATAGAAATGCCTCCCTTCTATAAGGCATTGTTCCCTTTCCCTTTCTCATAAATACCCACCACCTTTGTCTCCTAATCAATTTGGGCTTCTGCATGAATCAGAATTTCCCAAACAGCTATTCTTTTTTTTTATTTCAAATAAATGCTTGCTGCCTCTCACTTTGAAAGCCTTTTTTATTTTTAGGTTAACAAGCACAAGACCAGGAACAAGACAAGAATGTCTACAATCGCCACTTATATTCAACATAGTGTTAGAAGTCCTAGCCACAGCAATGACACAAGAAAAAGAAATAAAAGGCATCAAAACCAGAAAGGAAGCCCGGCTGGTGTAGCTCAGTGGATTGAGCGCGGGCTGGGAACCGGGAGGTCCCGGTTCGATTCCCAGTCGGGGCACATGCCTGGGTTGCAGGCCAGGTCCCTGGTGAGGGCCATATGAGAGGCAACCATACATTGCTCTTTCTCCCTTCCTTCTCCTCTCTCTAAAAATAAATAAATAAAATCTTAAAAAAAAAAAAAACAGAAAGGAAGAAGTAAAACTCCCATTATTTGCAGATGACATAATACTATATACAAAAAACCCTAAAGACTTCACACACACACACACACACACACACACACAAATGAATTCAGTAAAGTTGCACAGGACACAAAATCAGTATACTGAAATGTAACATTTCTATATATCAATAACAAACAATCATAAAGAAATTAAGAAAACAATCCCATTTACAATTAAGTCAAAAACATAAAATACCTAAAATAAATTTAACCAAAGATGTGGAAGACCTGTACTGTGAAAACTATTAAGACACTGAAAAAATTGAAGATACAAATAAACAGAAGGACACAACTTGCTCATGGATTGGAAGGATAAATATTAAATGTTCTTACTACTACCCTGACTGGTGTGGCTCAGTGGATTGAGTGCAAGCCTGCAAACCAAAGGGTCACTCGTTCGATTCCCAGTCAGGGCACATGCCTGGGTTGCGGACCAGGTCTCCAGTTGGGGGCACATGAAAGGCAACCACCCACTGATGTTTCTCTTCCTCTCTTTCTCCCTCCCTTCCCCTCTCTAAAAATAAATAAATAAAATCTTTAAAAAAAAAGTCCTTACTACCTAAAGCAACATACAGATTCAATGCAACCCCTATTAAAATACCAAGGGCATTCTTCTCATAATTAGAACTAATTCTCAAATTTATATGGAACCACAAAAGACCCCGAATAGCCAAAGAAATCTGAAGATAAAAATGGAGGTATCACACTCCCTGGTATCAAACTATACTACAAAGTTGCAATAATCAAAACAAATATATAGATCAATGGAATAGAGCCTAGAAATAAATCCTCTTACATGGTCAATTAATCTACAACAAAGGAGGCTAGGATATACAATGCGGTAAAGACAGTTTCTTCAATAAGTGGTATTGAGAAAACTGGACAGACACATGCAAAAAAATGAAATTAGACCACGTTCTTACATCATACACAAAAATAAGCTCAGAATGGATTGATTAAAGACTGAAATGTAAAACCTAAAACTATAAAACTCCTAGAAGAAAACATACGCAGTACACTCTAAAATCACTGTTGGCAATATTTTTCTGGGTATGTCTCCCTGGTCACGGAAACAAAAAAATGAACAGAACTATGTCACACACTAAACAGTTTTTGCACAGCAAAAGATATGTTCAGCAAAACAAAAAGGCAACCTACTGAAAGAGAAAAGATAGTTTCTAATAATATATCTGACAAGGGGTTAATACCAAAAATATATAAGGAACTCACACAAATGGCCAATAAACATAAGTAAAGACCCTCAACGTCACTAATCGTTCAAATTAAAACCACAACAGGGTATCACCTCACACCTGTCAGAATGGCTATAATCAATAATCAATAATCATCAAATAACAAGTGCTGGTAAGTGGAGAAAAGAGAACCCTCACACTGTTGGTGGGACTGTAAATTAGTGTAGCTACTATGGAAAACTGGATGGAAATTCCTCAAAAAATTAAAAATACAGCTCTTATATGACCCAGCAATTCTTCTTTTGGGTATTTATCCAAAGAAAACAAAAACACAAACTTGAAAAGATATACGTCCCCTATGTGCAGTACAGCATCACTAGTAACAGCCAAGATACAGAAACAACTTAGATTATCTATAAATAAATGAACGGTTAGAGATGTGGTATATGTACATACACAATGGAATATTACTCAGTGAGAGTAATGAAATTTTGCTGTTTGTGACAACATAGATGGACCCAGTGGGTACTGTGCTAAACAGAGTAAATCAGAGAGAAAAACAAACACCTTGTAATTTCACACATATGTGGAAACTAAAAAAGCAAAGCAGATGAATGAAACAAAACACAGCCACAGATTTAGAGAACAAGCTGATGGTTGCCAAAGTGGGAGGGGAATGGGGGGATGGGAATAAAAAAAGGAAAAACAACTCCTCTGCAAATGTAAGCTGGTATCATGAATAGGAACCTCTGAACCCTTCATGAAATACACTTCAATTTCTGTGAGCATCTTGTTTGCTTCTCTTTTTTGTGGGTGGGGAAACAAACACAACGTCACAGGACATCACCTGATGTTTGTGGACTGGGAAAACATTATTCTGGAGGCCTGGAAGAACAACTGCAGGCTCCCTGTCAACCCCATTCTTTGCCTGTTCTCCCCTCCCTAGCTGTCCCCCTCACCTGCCCGGAAAGCCAGTCCCACAGTGGCTGGGGCCTGTGGCCGAGCTGTTTGACTGGTGAAACCACACTCGCCCAGTGTCTTGCCGTCATCCAGAAGTTGGTCATCCTGAAGAGAGAGGGAGACAGGGTCTCAGGAAAGGCCCCAGAAGGGTCGAGTCCCACAGACTTCCCTGTTCAGCAACTGCAGTGGACATCAAAAGCGGTAGAAAGACTGCCCAAAGTAGGGTTCTGGACCACCCAAAAGTTTATCAAGCAGTTTCCAAGGCTACACTCAAGACTTTCCAAATCGGAACCTCCCAAGGTGGGGCTCGGGAATATTTTTTCCCCAAACTTCAGGTCAACCTAATTTCAAGAGACAGTGACTCAATCTGGCCACAGGCAGACTTCACTTGAATCCCAGCTCTGCCGCCTTGGATGATGTAATCTTTTTAATGTGAAGTCTCCTTATCTGTAAAATGGAGCTACTAGCATTCCCAACTCAGGGCAGCCAGGAGGTTTCATTGAGTGAAGTAGTACAATAAGTGAAACTGTCACAGATGGCAGGAAAGGTCCTTATTGGAGAAAGCTCCAGTATAGGAGAAGAGGCCTTTAGAGACCAACCAAGGGAGTGGAGGCTCAGCCTGGAGCAAAAAGCCACTTTCCCAGGTTACAGCCATGATCAGATCAGTGCACTTAGGTGAGGGACCTCATGCTGCCAGAGACTTCAATCAGGGGCTGACACACTAAGCTCCCCCACGAGAACCCGAAACCACAAGCCATTCTTGCTAAATAACTACAGTTGGCTGTAAGAGAGAAGGAGTGGGGGGTGGGGGGTGGTTAGACCACCACCAGGTTGGGGAGTAATAAACAGTTGTTGTGTGAGGAACTGGTGGGATCTGACTCCTCCAGACCTTCCATTTCTTGGTACTAAGGAGTGTCTGGGAGGCCCGAGGAAAGTGCAGTGTGATTCTGATGTGCCTGCAGAAGATTAAAGGTATCCAGTATCAAATCCTGGCTCTGCCAATGGCCTTGGTTGTTAAGTGGCCACCTCACCGGGCCTCGGTTTCCTTAATAACAGAGCAGAGGTGTCAAGAGACAGCATGTCACGGGCGGGACCGCTGTACGGATCAGATGCGATGCTGGTCCTCGGCGCTCAGCACAAGGCCTGGCGCGCGACTTTAAAGTCATCCTTAATCTAGACCTTTCGTGTGTCAAGCGCTATCCGTGCTTCATCTCCCCGGGTCCGAACAACGGCCCCACGCCTGGGAGTTTGGACCTCGGCGTCCACTACTGTTTACATCAACGATGAGATCGTCGTGTGTCCACGACCAGGCTCCGGGTGGCGGTCCCGGGCAGCGCACATCCCTATCCCCAGCCCTCGTCAGGCCCCCGCCCGCCCGGAACCGGAGAGGCCGCACCTTGTATAGCCGCTGCTCGTCCGGCGGCCGCTTGAGGATGCCCTCCACGATGCGCTTCAGCTCGAACACGGTGCTCGACTCCTTGGCGTCCGTGAAGATGGTGGTCTTGTGGCGCCGGATCATGAGGAACACGTCCTGGGGGCGGCGGGCTGGCATGAACGCGGAGCCCAGGCCCCCCCGCGAGGCCCGCTGCCCCCGCCGCCCCCGGCCCAGCGCCCCTCCCCCCCAAGCCCACTCACCATCGCAGCGGCTGCCTCTCCCACTCGACGCGCCGGCGCGGCCGCGCTCCGCCCCGTTCCCGGCGGCCCTCGCGCTGGCCTCCCGTGCGCCCCGCGCCGGCAGCCCCACCCCCGAAGACCCGCCCCACGGTCGCCATTTTAAGTGATCAGAAAGCTAGTTGTCCCGTCATATGGCTGGTCGCCATCTTGGTGTCGTGGCGTGGCTGGGCGCTGGGCTGGTTGGTAGGGTGGGTGAGGTGGAGCGAGCGGACCTGGGATCGAGCGCGGAGGAGGCGGCAGGGACGTGGGAGGAGGTGGCGCCATCTTGGAAGTGATAAAGGCGACGTCCTTTGAGGGGTGGGCTCGGGCCCCAGCCCAGCCTTCCTTTGTTGATTATGAGGCGTTAGCTTCAGGAGCATAGGGTATTCTCACATCCGATAGAACATGAATGAATGATGTGCTTCTTGGTCACTGGAGCCAAGACATTTGCATCTCAGTGAGACTTGGCCTGCCATATTGAGGGTGAAACCAGAGCTCCAGCTGCTGTCACTGCTCAGCCAAAAATCAGACACAAAGATTGAATTATAATTGTTCTTTTATTAACATCAGAGGCTAGCAGTCTGAGAAGGTGCTGGGTTAAACCCTAACACTAACCTTACCTTGAGCTTTCAGAAGAATATTTGGTTATGAGAAACGTAGGAATTTCAGAGGAAGAAATTCCTGAGGGGGAGTGCGCTGGTGCTCTGTCACTTGGGAGGGGCAGCTGAAACGAGTCAGTGGCTTCTTCCTAAACTGGCCCCTTTGTTCCCATGTAACCTCTCTGCATTAGAATTCCTCTACCTCCCGCGCCCCGCCCCCCGCCCCCCGCCCGTAGTTTAAAGGCCAGGGAGGTTATGTATTCTCTGGTTAGAGAAGATGAAGATCATGTGCTCAACTCCTTGGCTTTAATTTTCTTGTGTTTCCCTATTCCACTTGCCCACGTGTATTCCCAGCTTCTTGCTCTCCTGTCTCAAGGATCCGACTTGTGATTCCAAGGCTCTTTGGTGGCCATTTTGAGGAGGTTTTAAGTACTGGACTTCACGCCACCTTTTGCAAGCATTGACCCCGTTTCCCCGCCCCAGCCTTAGGTTGGTTGGTTTCGTCCAGTTCAGAAAGACTTTGTGGTGTAAGGACCTTGGGTAGCTGCTCTTGGTGTTAGGGAGTGGGCCCATCAAACTAACAGGAGAAGCAGTAGGCGTGGCAGAAGGTGGTGCTCCGCTGCCCAGGAGCAAAAGGAGCTCCCTGACCCCAGGTGCCTTGGGCACCTGCCAACCTCCCTGGATAGGTCCACTTGGGCTCCAGCAGGGCCTACAGACTTATTACCCCGACTAGACGCCTTTCTGTGGGGGCATCCTTGTTGATAGCTTAGGCCTTTCTTCTTGCATGCTGAACTCTGTCCTGTCACCCCAAGTTGCAGTTATGTTAGAGCAAGGGATAAAGGCTTTCACTTTACCATTTACCAGAAGAGGGGGGATCCTCACCTGGGTCATTGATGGTGTGTGTCAGAGAATACATGCTGTGTTACAACAGAACAAACGGAGATTTGGCTGCAAAACTCGTGAGGCAGGTACTGGTGCAAAAGAAAAGAGGTTTATTCAGGTGCCCAAGACCTGGGAAAATGGTGAACTCCCATCACAAAGGCCATCTTTCTTTCCTGTTCAAGCTGGCAGTCCTTACAGGGAGAGGGAGGGGAGGGCCTTTTTTTTCTTTTTCTTTTCTTTTTATCCAATTATCTTGCCGGCTTTCGGTGCGCTTGGGTCCTGTGCATTTTTCTAGCGTCAGCAGGCTCAGTGTAAGAACCTCCCCTGCCACCATCTTGGCCAACAGGGAGGACTCCCCTGTCCTCTGCCTACCCTTAACAGTAGCACCCAGAGAGAGAGAAACCAGTGGATTGCCCTGGATGTCAAACAGCTCTACAGTTAGGGCTGCAATTTGAGAATTTTTGAGAGTGGGCGGAATCTGGAGATGCTGCTTCCTCAAGCTGGTGGCTCGTTGCAGAGGCTCTGAGCTCAGACCAGTGAGTATACAGGTCCTTGTTCCAGTGCTGGCTGTGCAGCTTTTTGGGCAGTTAACCTCAGTCACCAAGGCCCACCTTCCTCCTCTTCAAGATAGGAATATAACCCTTTGTAAAGTGTCTAGAGCCTCTCCAGTAGCTAGCACTAAATAAACGTTTCCTAAACTCTTTTTTTTTTTAATTTATTTATTTTTAGAGAGAGGGGAAGGGAGGGAGAAAGAGAGGGAGAGAAACAGCAATGTGTGGTTGCCTCTCACACGGCCCCCACTGGGGACCTGGCCCACAACCCAGGCATGTGCCCTGACTGGGAATCAAACCAGGACCCTTTGGTTCCCAGCCTGCGCTCGAACCACTGAGCTACACCAGCCAGGGCTGTTTCCTAAACTCTTAACTGCAGTTATTTTTTTCCTTTTACTCCCTGGTTCCTCAGGAGCCTTCTGAAGTCCCTTCTCCTGTGATTCTTCCCTCACTGCACCTCAAAGAAGCCGTGGCTCCCTGCTAGCACATCAGCTCCAGGCTGACCTCCACGTGGACTTCATCCTGAATCAGGAGGTGGTGGTCACATAACTACTGGTGGGGTGAGTCCTTGTGTTACAGAACAGACCCAGGAGCAGGGGCGGGGGGGTGAACTATATACTATTACTGAAAGGACACTCCTTTTTGCTTTGGGGGTCGCCCCCACCCCGTACTAGGTTTGCCTTACCTGCCACCAGGGGAAAGACGTCTCTCAATGCCAGAGATTGGTGAAAAGGAAAGGAATTATTTATTTAAAAGTTATACAGACTTAGAGTAATGACTTAATGTCTCCATTAAAAATACTAAAGTCCTGCTCTGGCTGGTGTGGCTCAGTGGATTGAGCATTGGCCTATGAACCAAAGCATTGCTGGTTTGATTCCTAGTCAGGGCACATGCCTGGGTTGGAGGCCAGGTTCCCAGTAGGGGGTGCATGAGAGGCAACCACACATTGATGTTTCTCTCCCTCTCTTTCTCCCTCCCTTCCCCTCTCTCTAAAAATAAATAAATAAAATCTTTTAAAACAAAACAAAACAAAACTAAAGTCCTTTAGAATGCCCACAGACACACACAGTCCTTCCTTCTTCTCCTGCCCAGTCCAGGGTACCGTATCTCAGGAAAAGAAGTACAAGTCCATGTCTCAGGTTTCTGGCACCATCAGCTGTGTCATCACCACAATCTCCAGTCAATCCAAAGCCATGTGGCACCTTCTCGTGGCCCACCAGCAAGAGTCCTTTCACCCCTTTTCTTCTAGGCAGTCTCTCTTCTTCCTAAGCCATGTGGCAAAAGGGAACACACCAAAGCCGAGTGTTCCCAACCTGGCATGGCTGCTGTGCCTGGGTTTAAATCCCAGCGCCAATCTTCCTCTGCAGCACCATTTCCGACTCCTCCCACAATCGGCTACACCTGCCAGCATTCCCGTATTCGTCCAGCTTTTCTGGGCTGCCATAGTCAGTCTGGGCAGGTGTGGCCCCATGGCATGAAGCCAATCATCTCCAAGCTCTCATGCAGGCACTCTAACTAGGGGAAGTTGCCTCCCAGTTACATGTTGGGTGGAAGTCACTTCCATCCCCCTGGCTCAAAGCATGGCCACAGCTAAACATATCCATGAAACCACTTAAAGGTTATAGATATGTTAAATGACCATGCCAGAGGTTAGCTGCAAAGCTGCTGGTATGCAGAACAGCTCTCAAAGGCCCTGATCCATGTGTCCCATCCCCCAGCTCAGACTTGTGGGGTTGAGGACATCGTTCATATATATATATATGATGTTTCTTGGACACAAGAAATTCTGGACCTCATTACAAATCCCTGTTTGGGCCCACCGCCTTGGCTGCACTCTGTTACACTTGGCCAGCCTGGAAGTTTCCTTCTTAATATCAGCATCTTTGTGTACAGAGAGTTAGAGGCTTTAGATTCTGTGCTGCTGAGGAGGGAAGGGGGGAGAGTGGGGTGTGGATGGTGAGGGCCAAGGAGGTTCTCAGAGGCATTCAGTAGGCCTCCCAGAATGAGGAAGGTAAAGATGGAGTCCAGGAGTTTGGGGATAGGATGGTCCTCCACCCATGATAGGCTGGCTCAGGTGGTGCTCCAGCTGACGTTTACCAGGAATCACCCTGGGGTGGGGGCTTCCCTCTTAGCCCCTACCCCATCCCCCTGAGAATCATGCCTGTCCCTGGGAGAGACAAGGCCATCTGGTTGCAGCACCACAGACTGGAGCAGGTTGGCAACTAGGAAATGCCTGCCTTGGGCAGGAGCCTAGCATCCCCTGTGCTAGGAAGTTCCCAGGATGACCCTTGCCACTCTAGGTGGCACAGTCTCCAGCCTGTTGCCTGGCAGGTTAGGCAGCCATGGCGAGGCCAGGACAGGATGCAGAGCCAGGCCACCCTCCCGCCATCCCCCACCCGTGACCTTGCTGACAGGATGCTGTAGTACAGGGTACCATGCCGGTGAGTCTGCCGTGCTAAGAAGAGCTGTGACTTGCCCAACCCTATGAGGCTGCCACACCAGGAATGGGCCAAGAGGAGAGGTGCTGGGAGGCCTCACTATTGGGGTGGGAGGAAGTGGAGACAGCACACGTGGAGGGGTAATTCACCCTCCACCGTTCCCAGCTCCCTATAGACTCAGACCACCTGGGTTCAAATCACAGTCAGCCATCTATCAGCTGCATGACTTTGGGACTCAGTTTTCTCTGACAAGTTTTCTCATCTGGGAAAACAGACCTATCTCATAGAGCCTCGGCTGAAAATCCATTGAGATGGTGCAGTTAAGCCCTCTGCAGTGTCTGGTAAGAGCCTAACCAGGAGTAGCTTATTTCTTCTCATTCACTGACCCTTCCCTGCCCAGCTTCTGTCCTCCTCCCAGGTTGTGAAACTGGAAAAGACACTGGCATTCGGGCTGCCCGTCGCTACCAAACCCAATAAGCAATGACAGCGATTGAATCTTTATGGGCGCTTTATTCAGATGGATGGTGATCTGAGAAGATGGCGGGTTCACACCCTAACAGACCATCTTCTCTTCTCGTTCCAGGCCAACGTTTTTATACCAGGGAATAAACAAGGTGCGGTGAGGGCTTTGGGATTCAGGGAAGATTGGGTGAAAGAAGCTGCAACATTCCTGTCCTGGGCAGTCAGCTGTTCCCAGGGGCGGGTGGTTGTCTGTCTCTCCCTGGAACGCAATGGCCCGGGTGCCTCCACTTGTCCCCAGGCGGTAACCTTTAGCAGTGCCCCAGGAGGTCGGCTGTTTTCCCAGGAGCCTTATCTGTAGTTTCTGAAACAAAAGCTTTAACATACACATTACTTGCTAGGCCCATGACTTCTTACCTTAAGCTAAGATTTTCCACCTCTTGAGTCCTCTATCACCCAAGCGAGTCCATCTTCTCAAATGGCCGGCCATCCGAATAAAGCGCCCATAAAGGTTCAATCGCTGTCATTGCTTACTGGGTTTGGTAGTGACAGGCAGCCCAAACGCTGGTGTCTTCTCCGGTTTCAGTGGTGCTTCAGAAGCACTGGGTTCTGAATGGGAACCCATTACTCAAATTATAGCAGGTCCAAGGCTGAGGAACCCTGGCTCCCAGCCCCTGGCTTGTCACCTTCTGAATGCTGTGGGAGGCATCCCTTGGCTGGCCTCAGGCTGAGAAATGGGAAAATGGTTAGCATCACCCAGCAGGGGCCCTCTGGGTCCCACCACAGATGTGTCCATAACCTTGCAGGGTGGCCCACCATTGCCATTCTCTGTTCTGGGCACCCTGGTCCCTGATGACCTGCCAGGAACAGCCAAGCTCTCCCCTAGATGGATGGCCCTCAGTCTAGGGGAAAGCGCAGCCTGGAGTTTCCCACTGCCCCAGTCCATAGACTCACACCACCTGGACTGGCCTGCAGCAACCCAGCGGCGACCACCTGGTACAACTGAAACTGGGAAAGACCAGCATTCGGGCTGCCTGTCACTACCAACCCAATAAGCAGAGACAGAGATCGAATCTTTACGAGCGCTTTATTCAGATGGCCGGCGATCTGAATAGATGGTAAGTTCGCACCCTCACAGACCGTCTTATGTTTTCTTTCCAGGCTAGACTTTTATAACAGAGAATAAAGTGCAGTGAGGGGTTTTGAAATTCAGGGAAAATTATATTAAAAAAACTGTAGTATTCTCACCCTGGGCAGTCAGCTGTTCCCAGGGGCGGGTGGTTGTCTGTCTCTCCCTGGAACACAATGGCCCGGGTGCCTCCACTTGCCCCAGGCGGTGGTCTTTAGCAGTGCCCCAGGAGGTCAGCCGTTTTTTTTGTTTTTTTTTTTTTCCCAGGAGCCAGGACAGGCCTTATCTATAGGCTCTGAAACAAAGGCTTTAACATATGCATTACTTACTAGGCTTATAACTATTTACCTTAAACTAAAATTTTCCAGCTCTTGAGTCCCCTGTCACAACTCTGTTCTCCCCTAGGAGAAAAGAAAGGGGGAGACAGGCTGCATCTTTGATGGCGGCTTCCCGTTTCCTCTGTACCGCTGCTGCTGTCAACTCCAAAGATTAGATTTTGGATTTTCCAGGTTTTGTTGTTTCTTGTTCCTTCTGTAGCTCTAGAAACTGAGCTCTATCTACAGGGATGGGTGATTCTTGGCCTGGAAAAGAGACGGGAGGTCCCAGAAACATGAATCTGGGTAGGGGGCTGGAAAGGGTCTAAGCCAGTCTCCAGATGCAGGGGTCCTGGGCCTAGAGGTTCTGGCCAAGGCCAGGACCCCGCCTCAGACTCCCCCAGGGCACGGGTGCACGGATGGGGTAACAACAGGAACAAGGACAGCAGAAGCTCCAACCAGGCCTGCTTGGGGGTTCCTGGCCCCTTTTGGGCAGAGGGTATAATGCCTGGTGGCGACCAGGTACCTCCATTGTGGCGGGGCAAAATCTAGATTAGTTTCCTATTGTTGCGTAACCAATGCCTACAAATGGAACAGCTTTAAACAACACAAATTTATTAAATCACAGCTCTGTGGGCCAGAAGTCTGGGTGGGCTCAGTTAGGTTCTCTGCCTATGGTCTCACCAGGCTAAAATCAAGGACTTGGCCCGGTGGGCTCTCATTGGGGGCTGGGGGAAGAACCACCTCCATGCTTGGTCAGGTGTTGCCTGGATTCAGTTCCATGTGGTCACAATGCTGAGGTTTCCTTTTTCCCTGAGGCTTTCAGCCAAGGCTGCCCTCAGCTCCTGGGGGCTGTTCGTGATTCCTTGCCACTGATACCCCCCAACCTCTCCCACCCCCACTGTCTTCAAAGCTAGAGATGGAGAGCCATCACCGTGGAGCTGAATCTCCCTGACTTCCCCCAGAAAAAGAGGGGCACACAGGCCAGACTGGGAAGGTCACTTGCCTGTTTCTGGGTGTCCAGGCCCAGCCCTGGCAGGAGCTGAGGACAACAAATAAGCAGGACGGGGATGGCAGGAGGGTGACCCCCACACACGGGTGGCTCCTGGGGCAGGGCTGGCAGCTTGGGTTTGGTCGGCTCCAAGGAGAAGGCAGGCAATGGACGGATGGACGGATGGCCCCTTAGCTTTATCAGGCCTCTGAGCCTCAAGTCAGAAGTGGCCAGGGTGGAGAATGTGCAGGTTCCCAGAATGAGCTGACTGCAGCTCATTGTCACCACATCAGAGGCCGAGACAAGCCTGAATCCAGTGGCTGTAAATAGCTACATTGGTATGGTATATACACCTGGATGGTAGGGCAGGGCACAGCCCTTGCCCCGGCTCACCACGACCACCAGGACCCAGTGCCCAGACTTCAAGCAGGTCAGGGGTCCCCCAGCATCACCCTGCCTGAGAAAGGAAAGCTTAGGCCCCAGCCTTCCAGAGACTCTGAAAGCAGTTTTACAGCTCTAGTGCCCTCCCCCCCCCACCCCCATTGTGCTTCTGGGTTGGGGGCCAAGATGCTGAACCTGGAGGTGGTACTTCCTGGATCCTAGGTTTAAGGGGGGAAGGGTGCTGGGCACAGGAGCATGGACTCTAGAGGTTTGAAGCAGCCGTCACACACCTGACAGGCATCCTTGTGGCCCTGGATGGAGCCAGTGCACAGGCTCCCTGGTAACACTGTATGCTCAGCATGCTGCACATTGGTGCCCAGGTGGTAGAGGTGGTCACAAGTGTGCACATCCAACACGGCACTTACTCCCTGAAGAGGTCGCCACTCTGAGAGTGGCACTGGGGGAAGAAGGGAGACTTATGAGAGATAAGAGAGTGTGTGGCAGTGAGCAGGGGTGGGTGGAAGAAACCTCACCTGAGAATCTTAATTTGCCAGGACCGGAGGAAGTTTGGGTGCCCGGAAGTAGCACTGGATCCCAGATTGAGGCAGTGGTGGGTGGATTCCTGGTCAGAGGGAGGTGGAAGGGGAACTCCTAGCCCTCCCCCAATGCCCTCCCACCCCACCCTCTGCCACACCTCCTGGGAAGAGGCTGTCCTAGCACAGTGTACCCGGCGGTGGGCAGGCCTGGGGCTCCACCTGGCAGACAGGCCGGACTCAGGAGCTCAGGGAGCTGCAGCAGCGCCAAGTCGCCACGGCAACGCCCTCATAGTCGCGAATGGCGGGCGGGGGGAGCAGCATTCTCTGCACAGGCGCTGAGGGATCTTTGGGCAAGGCGGGACCCAGGTGAAACACCCCGAGGCGCGCCCAGTACTGAGGCAGTGGCGCTTGCTTGCGTGGCAGGAGTAGAACTACTTACAGAAGCCCCTCCTCCACCCCCAGTAGGGCTCCAGTCCCATCCGAGGTGGCACCCGTCCAAGCGCCAGCATCAAGTCGTGCCCCGTTTTCCCTGTGCCTTGCTTCCAGGTCTCCCCTTTCCCTCATCCCAGTATTCCCCTTTGCTTGAGCCTGGTGCCTGGCTGCTAACTTCGGGAAGCAGGGTGCCGCAATCAGCACCCACAGTTGGGGGTGGGGCGAGGAGCAAGCCCGCACACGCATGCACCTCGTTTTGCTGGATGCTCACCTGACACGGCCACTCTCCAGCCCGGGTATCCTGGCCCCCCATGATCAGACTGGACACACGAGCTGCCCGCAGGCTGCGAGAGGACAAGGGGGAGGGCAAGAGGTGGCAGAGGAGCCTGGGAGAGGAGGGGCGGGGAGCCAAAGGGCCAACCAAGGTCAGGGGTTGATTTTGGGGGTGAGGAAACCCTGAGTCTTCCTAACCTGAAG
Organism: Micronycteris hirsuta; assembly: GCA_004026765.1. Classification (NCBI taxonomy): domain Eukaryota; kingdom Metazoa; phylum Chordata; class Mammalia; order Chiroptera; family Phyllostomidae; genus Micronycteris; species Micronycteris hirsuta. The sequence continues at coordinate 40,307 of PVJI01004652.1, read as the reverse complement.
ACTACAGTGTCCCAGCAACTCCTGGAGGAGGAAGCAGGGAAGGCACTGGATTATGAATTTGGGATCAGATAACAGGTGGAGGAGAAGAGAGATTACAGATTAGGAAGGAGGGTGAAACATATTTGTTGCATTAACCTGGTGCCAGGGTTTTGTACAACTCGTTACCCAATTTAATTCTCCCCTGAGCACTGTGAGGTGGAGACTTATACCCACTATGTAGATAAGCATACCCGAATTTGGAAAGCCCAGGGTCAGTGACAGAATTTGAACCCTTGAAGCCAAGATTAGGATGCCCTGGAGTGCCCTAGGGGAACCAGGCCAGAGAGGGGTGAGATGGGACACCTGGTAGCCAAGGTCCCTGTGGTCAGCACCCATAGCCCCTACCCCACACTCACCCGGCAGCAGCAGCAGGAGCAGGACCTGGAGATAGGAAGCTCCTCTCATTCTGTCTTCAGGACTGGGCCGGGTAAGGACGGGAGCCTGCAGAGAGGGGAAGGGAGAGGTCCAGCCCAGAGCAGTAGCCCCCAGAGGCCCTTCTGTCTTCCCTCAGCCCCTAGTTGGTCTCAGACGTAACCCCATGGCCCAGGCTTTGCTTCCTAGGCCCCAGGCCCAGGAGCCTGGCCCCTTCTCCACCCTCTATTTCCATTGCCCAACAGCTTCCCCCACCCACCCTGGCAGCCCCTGGCCCCTGTTCTCACCCTCTCAGCCTGATGCCCTCCGGCTGACCGGGCTGAGGGAGTAGTAGGGACTTAAAAGGCTGGCGGGGGTGGGGGGGGACCTCGCCAGGGGGTAATTAAGGAGACCAGGCAAGGACTTCACCTGTCCAGCCTCAAACGACGATGCTTTGAGCAGCACTTTCAAGTAGCAAGAGAGCGACACCCTGCAATTCTCAAAAGAAGTCTTGGGCCAAGGTGCTAAGAAGTGGGAGCAGGAGCCTGGGCCCAGCCCAGCAAGGGCAGTGAGGTGGGGGTGGGGCGTGAGGGAGGGGGCCTGCAGTCAGGCCAGGAAGCTGTGGAGAATCCTTGGCAGCTCACCTCCAAACCTGACCTGGGCAAGGCACCTGAGGACTACTGTTCTGTGTAGAAGTTCCAGCTTGGCCAGTCTCACATGGAGCCCAGACTCCAGACCTGGCCAAGTGCTCTCTGGACCCCAGCCCTTGTGAGGTGGGTGACACCAGCAGTCCTGTCACCTCTCTGAGCATCAGTTTCCTCATTGAGACAAGGTAGAAGGGAAGCTCTAGCCTCCCGGGGCTACCCTAGGGCACGAAGCCCAAGGTGATGCCCCGCACACCTGCACTGCTGACAGGTGCGGGGCACATGCCAGGAGGGTCCCCTTTCTGAAGACTCCTGCACCTTCCTCTCCACAGCAGGGAGTTGTCGGGTGGGGAAACCGAGAGGAGGGATCTAGACCAACCACAGTTCCTCACACATCTTGAGTTCACAGCACTTGGGGATCTTGTGAAAGTGCAGATCTGCCTGAGCAGTTCCAAGGTGCCCCTGAGTCTTCCCTGTTGGCCTGATCCCTTGTCATGCTGAGGTTGGGGTCTGGGACACCGTGAGGAGCCAGACACACTTGATGTGTACCCCTGTCCACCAGGCCACCTTATGGTGCTGCAGCAGTTCCTTAGGCACTGGCATCCTCACTGGGGTCTGCTTCAACTTGGAGCACCCGTGCTTCCAGACAGCCCTCAACCTGTGGGGGTCAGGAGAGAAGTGCCCACCCCCGGCATCCTTGTCTTCTGGGAGTCCGATGCAAGTGTGTTCCCCATGGATTCTCAGAGGGCCCCAGTAGAACTGTGCCTCAGTGGTCCACACAGTAACCTCATCATTCAGCAACTGTCATCGAGTTCTTCCTCTTCTGCCCCAGTGTCCTCGTCCCACTGGGGCTACTGGGGCTTCTTGGTATCACCTCCCAAATAAACCACCTGCACACCAGTCCTGGTCCCAGGTCAGCCTTTGGTGGACCGTGGTTAAGATCAGGAGCATGTGGCATCTGTGTGATCGGGCCACTGACATAAGCATTGGGGTGTCAGGGGGGCTCCGTCCACAGCACCCCCACTCCAGTCTTCTTAGTCCCCAGGGCCCTTGATGCTACTAATGTCCTTCATAAATTATCTGATCGAATTATCCCCAAAGGGTTCTGTTGAGTACAACCAAACTCTGTATAGTACTGATAAATAGAGAAAGATTTAGGAGTTTGGGAGTGGTTTGGGGTGGACAGGACATGGTTGGCCATGAGGGTGTCCAGGAAGCTATCCAAGTCCACAAAACTCTGCAAAGAATCAACTAAAACATGCACACGTGTTTATTAGCAAAGGAGACCAAAGGGCACCAGAGACTGACCCAGCAGGCAGTCCTGTCACTGGGGTATCCACAGCCCTGGGTGAATGTGTCCGGTGCTGTGGTAATTATTGCACCCTCACGGGCTCAGCTGTGCACAGGCTAGCTGCACCAGTGGGGCAGCCCAGAGCAGAGGGAGGAGCAGCAGCAGTGGGAACCGGTCTAGCCTGGGTGTGCTGTCAGCCGTGTGCCTCTGGATCCAGCTGAAGTACCTGCTGACGTTGGTGTAGACACCAGGCCGATTGGGCCTACCACAGCCTACTCCCCAGCTCACGATTCCAATCTGAATCCACAGCCCATTCTTTTCACAGGTCAGGGGTCCACCTGAGTCACCCTGGGGAGCAAAATGGGTGAGCAGGGCCTGGGGAGAGGCAGGAGGGGCCAGCGAAGAGGCCCCAGGGCTATGGAGCTGGTACAAATCCTACTCCGCCCCCCCGTAAGTGACCAAGCTTCAGTTTCTGCAACTGCAAAGTGGGGCAACAGTCTCTACCCACCGGATTTCACATGAGGATCAAAGGAGATACAATCAATATAAAACGAGAAGCTTTTACAGGAGTAAGTAAGGGCTGCAATCATTTGCTCATTAATAAACGCCAAGGGTGGGCTGGTCATGGGGGTTGCTCTTAGGCCAAAGGTTGGGAGGGCATGAGTGGTGCCCGGGTCCAGAAAAGCCCTGGCTGGGGCAGGGGCACTCACTTTGCAGGCGTCATGGCTGCCATCCTCGGAGCCAGCACAAATCATGTCATCCCCAATTCTATAGAAGAAATCAGGCTGTTGGAACAGGTAGTTACACCTGGAGTTGTCTATGATGGAGACCTGTGCTTCTTGGAGGGTGTAGGGAGGTGGCAGCCCTGCATGGAAGTTGAGGGGACAAAGAGAGAGAGCATCTTGAGCCTCTCCCTGCCAGCTGGTTGGCAGGAATGGCATGGGCTGTGGGGGTAGAGGCCCCTGGGGCACCCAAAGTGCCTGGGCCATTGCTTTTTTTTTTATTTTAAAAAAGATTTTATTTCTTTTTAGAGAGAGGGGAAGGGAGGGAGAAAGAGAGGGAGAGAAATAGGTGTATGTTACTTCTGTTTGAATTTCTATATTTCCCAGGTGGTTTTTATGTTTAAAATTAGGAGAACAGAGCTAGATAATATGTAGGAAGTTATGTTTTCATCTTGAGGTGGCCAATATGGGGATGAGGAATTTTTATACGTTATAAATGTTTGGCATAGTACTTCTGGTACGTTGCGGCCTCACGAGGCCAGTGCTAAAATTGCTTTCATGTCTAAGCAAAGAAAATTGCCTTCAGGGGTGTCCAACCCTCGGCCCACAGACCGCACATGGCCCAGGATGGCTATGAATGCAGCCCAACACAAAATTGTAAATTTAACACCTTTTTTTTACTCATCAGTTTTCATTAGTGTTTGTGTATTTAATATGTGGCCCAAGACAACTCTTCTTCCAATGTGGCCCAGAGATGCCAAAAGGTTGGACACCCCTGGCTACATATTTGTTTGTCTCGGTGGGGAATAAAAGGGATAGTTGGTTCCAGTCACAGGTGTAGTTGTTGGGGGTACTTAGAGAGATGTAGTGGAAATGGATGTCCCATGGATAGTACATGCTGAGCCATGTGTGTATGTGTGGAATACTCAGTCTCAATGTGCACACTTCCAGCTACACCTGCAGAAGAGTTCCTTTAGTTGTGGCCCAACTTACTCTACATAAGAACAGACACAGTTCACATTCATTATTTGTAAAAGTTACCTGCTGTTTGCTTTCATTATTTTTGCTACCCTCATTTTATTTCTATTTAAATATCTCAGGCAACTAAAGAACAAATGTACCAGATACAGTAAAATGAAATGCTTGATATTCACTACTTTATGTATATCAAACACAACAGTAAAACAAACCAAAAACCCCCACATATTTAACTTTTTTTAGTTTTCTTTCTGCTTTTGTGGTTTTTTTGATACTTGCCTAACATGCATGTGCTATAAAAATAGTTAACAGGGAAAAAACTTGAGATGATGGCTAGCTTTGTTTAATGTCTTATAAAATTTTCATGAAGAGGTCAAGAAGGAGGTGTAGGCAAACACACCTCACCTCCTAATAAAACTATAGCAAAAATTATAACTAGACTACAAAAGAAATATCACCCAGAATTGTCAGAAAATTGAGTTGTCATCCACATGGGCTGCACTACTAAGACAGGGAGTCAAAGCAGCTCTACCTAATACACAGAAACAAACACAGGGAGGCTGCCAAAATGAGGAGACAAAGAAATGTGGCCCAAATGAAAGAACAGATCAATACTCCAGAAAAAGAACTAAATGAAATGGAGATAAGCAACCTATCGGATGCACAGTTCAAAACACTGGTTATCAGGATGCTCCAGGAACTCATTGGATACTTCAACAGCATAAAAAAGACCCAGGCAGCAATGAAGGTTACATTAAGTGAGACAAAAAAAAAAGCTACAGGGAACTAACAGTGGAGGGGATGAAGCTGAGAAACAAATCAACGATTTGGAACACAGGAAGAATAAATCATTCAATCAGAACAGCAAGAGGAAAAAAGAATTAAAAAATGAGGATAGGCTAAGGAGCCTCTGGGACACCTCTAAATGTACCAACATCGGAATCATAGGGGTGCCAGAAGGAAAAGAGGAAGAGCAAAAAATTGAAAACTTATTTGAAAAAAAAAAATGAAGGAAAACTTCCCTCATTTGGTGAAGAAAATAGACATGGAAGTCCAGGAAGCACAGAGAGTCCCAAACAAGTTGGACCCAAAGAGGGTAACACCAAGACACATCATAATTAAAATGCCAAAGGTTAAAGATAAAGAGAGAAAAGCAGCAAGAGAAAAGCAGAGAGTTACCCACAAAGGAGTTCCCATAAACTGTCAGCTGATTTCTCAATAGAAACCTTGCAGGCCAGAAGAAAATGACAAGAAATATTCTAAGTGATGAAAAGCAAGGACCTATAACCTAGATTACTCTATCCAGCAAAGCTATCATTTAGAATGGAAGGGCAGATAAAGTGCTTCCAAATAAGGTAAATCTAAAGGAGTTCATCATCTCCAAGCCCTTATTATATGAAATGTTAAAGGGAATTATATAAGAGACAAGTTTAAAAATGATGAACATTAAAATGGCAATAAATTCACAACTATCAATAATTGAATCTAAATAACAATCTAAGCAAACAACTAAAACAGGAACAGAATCATAGATATGGAGATGATTTGGAGAGTTATCAGTTGGGAGGGGGAAGGCAGAGAATGAGGGTAAGGTACAGGGAATAAGAAGCATAATTGGTAGGTACAAAATAGACAGGGGGAGGTTAAGAATAGTATAGGAAATGGAGAAGCCAAAGAACTTATATGCATGACCCATGGACATGAACTAAGTGAGGGGAATAGCTAGAGGGAATGAGGGTACCAGATGGAGGGGGGCAAAGGGGGAAAACTGGAATAACTGTGATAGCATCATCATCAAATTACATGTATTTAAAAAAGAAGTTTTCAGCCCTGGCTAGTGTGGCTCAATGGATTGAGTGCTGGCTTGTAAAGTAAAGGGTCGCCAGTTCAATTCCCAGTCAGGGCACATGCCTGGGTTGTGGGCCAGGTCCCTAGTCAGGGGCATGCAAGAGGCAACCACACATTGATGTTTCTCTCTCTTTTTCCCTCCCGTTCTCTCTCTAAAAATAAATAAAAATCTTTGAAAAAAAATTTTTCTTGAACAATCTAAGCATAATTGTTAAGAACATATATATTAAGTTCATATAAGTGGAATAAAAGTTTTATGAATGGACTTTTCAGCTACTTCTCTACAGCTTTTTATGTAAATTAGTCGTTTGGCTCTGAAACTTCTCAGGAAATTGTACCTTTTTGAAATTTTTCCTTATTCCATATGGCAGCTAATGGGCTTTTACCACAGTTAGATACAAAGTCTATCATACTAACAAAATACTACTAATAGAACTATTGTTCCCAACTACATCCCATGCTCCTCCCCACCCAACCCCCTGAAAAACAAAAGTGAATTTTTTTTACAGGTGGGATTGATTGGAGAAAACATAATGTGTCCCATTTAAAATTTAGTATATGGCATTTCTAACTTTGGAAGTCACAATGTTCTTGGCCCATCATGACACTGGGTAGCATTAAGTGTAAGTTTTGTGATTCCAAATCACTTTTGGTTTTAAGAATTTTTCTTTTTTTTTTTTTTTTTTAGAGATTTTATTTACTTATTTTTAGATAGAAGAGAAGAGAGGGAGAGAAACATCAATGTGTGGTTGCCTCTCATGTGCAATCACACAACCAGGCATGTACCCCAACCGGGAATCGAACAAGCGACCCTTTGGTTTGCAGTCTGGCACTCAATCCACTGAACCACACCAGCCAGGGCTGTTTTTAAGAATTTCTTGATACTCTTATAGCATGCCTTTCTATTTGCCAGGTGCACAGGATTACCTTTTTCAGCCTTCTGTCTTGTCACCAACCATTCCTACTTGTTAGCTGTGTACTTGGGAAAAAAGCCATATGATCTTTCTGGCTCCACTCAATATCTAAGGGTACCCTGCTTCCTTTGCTTGCATCCCACACACTATTTCCCTTACCTTATTTACAGAAGCAAGTCTCCTTGGTTGATGAGATTGTGTTACCTCCCTTGTAAAACTCTACCTATCCTGAAAGGGCTGTCATTGGCTACATTTAAAATCCTCCTTCTTCCTCTCTTCTTTAAATAATGAGGCCAAGTTATACCCAAAGCTCACCCTATAAACTATTTCCTCAGTGCCTTGCAAAAACACCAAACAAAAATAGCATTTTTTAAAAGAGGTGTATTTTTTTTTCTTTTAGACTAAATCAGGTGCGTTCAAGGTGGTATGGCCATAGACAGGGTAAGAAACCAAAAAAAAAGGGGGGGGGATCAAGTTGTCAGGAAGATATCATAATTATAAACATCTATACACCTAACAACCAAGCCCCAAAGTATATTAAGAAAAACTGACAGAGTTGGTGGGAAAACAGTTCTACAATAACAGTTGGAGACTTTATTAACCCACCTTTAATAATGGATAGAACAACCATAGATAATTAGAAAATAAAGAACTGGCCCTGGCTGGTGTAGCTCACTGGATTGAGCGTGGGCTGGGAACTGGGGGGTCCCAGTTCGATTCCCAGTCAGGGCACATGCCTGGGTTGCAGGCCAGGTCCCCGTGAGGGCCATGTGAGAGGCAACCACACATTGCTGTTTCTCTCCCTCTCTGTCTCCCTCCCTTCCCCTCTCTCTAAAAGTAAGTAAAATCTTTAAAAAAAAAAAAAAAGAAAAGAAAGAACTGAACACTGGCTGGTGTAGCTCAGTGGATTGAGCATGGGCCTGAAAACCAAAGGGTTGCTGGTTTGATTCCAGTCAGGCCACATGCCTGGGTTTAGGGCCAGGTCTCCAGTAGGGGGTGCATGAGAGGCAACCACACATTGATGTTTCTCTCCCTCTTTTTCTCCTTCCCTCCCCTCCCTTTAAAAATAAATAAATACTTTGCCCTGGCTGGTATAGCTCAGTGGATTGAGTGCAGGCTGGGAACCAAAGGGTCCCGGTTTGATTCCCATCGGGGCATATGCCTGGGTTGCGGGCCAGGTCCCCAGTGAGGGGCAACCATACATTGCTGTTTCTCTCCCTCTCTTTCTCCCTACCTTCCCCTCTCTCTAAAAATAAATAAAATCTTAAAAAATAATAATAAAATAAAAATAAATACTTAAAAGAAAAAAAAACTGAGCTACACTATAAATTTACTAGACCTAACAGACGTATACAGTACAATCCTCCCTAAACAACAGCATCATACACACCCCTCTCCAGTGCATATGGAACTGTTTCTAGGATAGATGATGATATGTCAGGCCATAAAATAAACTGCAACAAATTAGAAAAGATTGAACTCATTCAAAACATACCTTCTAACCACAATGGACTGAAGCTAGAAATTAATAGCAAAAGAAAAATTTTTTAAATTCACAAATATGGTGGGGGGAGGGGAGGGGAGAGGATGCAGACAGCTGTAATTGAACAATAATAAAGTAACAAAAAATTAAAAACAAAACAAAAAAACAAAGAGAAGTTATGTCCATGGGAGCAAGATAAACTTTCTCAATAAAAATATGGAAAAATAAAATAAAAATAAAAATTCACAAATATGTGCAAATTAAACAACATACTCTTATCCAATGGATTAAAGAAGAAATCATGAGGAAAATTATAAAATACTTTGAGATAAATGAAAACACTACATGGTGAAATTTATGAGATGCGGCAAAAACAGTTCTCAGAAGAAAATTTATAGCTCGAAATGGTTATATTAATAAAGGAGAAAATTCTCAAATTAGTAGCCTAATTTACACCTTAAGAAACTAGAAAAAGAAGAGCAAATTAAACTCACAGGGAGAAGAAGGAAGGAAATAATACAGACAGGAATGGATAAAAATCAAACTAGAGAATAGAAAAACAATAGAGAAAATCAATAAAACCAAAATTGATTCTTTGAAAGATTAAAACAAAATTGACAATGAAAGTGGGGATGGACATTAAGGACTATAAAGGAATATTATGAACAATTTCATGTCAACAAATTATAAAACCTAGAGGAAATAGAAGAATTCTTAGAAAAACATGAACTACTGAAAACTAACTCAAGCCCTGGCTGGTGTGGCTGGGTGGACTGAGCACAGGCCTGCAAATGGAAAGGTTGCTGGTTTGATTCCCAGTTGCAGCACATGCCTGGGTTGTGGGCCAGGTCCCCAATTGGGGGCCTGCAAGAGGCCACTGATTGGTGTATGTCTCTCACACATCGATGTTTCTCTTCTTCTCTTTCCCTCTCCCTTCTCCTCTCTCTAAAAATAAATAAATAAATAAATAATATTTAAAAAAAAACTAACTCGAGAAGAAATAGAAAATCTGGAAGGACCTATAATAAGAAATTAAATCAATACTCAGAAATCTCCCAATGAGGAAAATCCTTGGACCATATGGCTTCAATGGTGAATTCTACCAAACTTCTGAAGAAATTAACCCCAATCCTTCTGGGATTCTTTCAAATAGATGAGGAAGGAACACTTCTAAACTCATTCCATGACACTAGCATTACTGTGACACCAGAGCCCATACAAGGACATCAATAGAAAAAGAAATTACAAATCTTTTTATGGATATACACACAAAAATCCCCCAAATATTAGCAAACTGAATCCAGCAGCATATTAAAGGAATTGTACACCACGATTAAGTAAGATTTACCCCTTGAGTACAAGGGTAGTTTACCATATGAAAATCAACCAATATAACATACTACATACCACAATGACAGAATGACAGAAAAAACCACATGACCATCTTAACTAATGCAGGAAAAGCACTTGGCAAAATCTGACACACTTTCATTATAAACACATTCAATAAACTAGGAATAGAGGGAACTTATTTGCCATAACAAAAGTTGTATGTGGAAAACCCACAGTTAATGTCACACTAAATGGGGAAAACTGAAAGCTTTAGCCCTAAGATCAGGAGCAAGACAAGGATGTCAGGTTTTGCCACTTCTACTCAACATTTTACTGGATGTTCTAGTCAGTGCAATTAGTCAAGAAAAAGAAATAAAACACCCACATTGGAAAGGAAGACGTAAAACTATTCACAGATGATGTGATCTTAAATACAGAAAATTATAAAGAATACACAAAAAAGGACACGTTCATAAACAAATTCAGCAAATTTGCAGTATCCAAGATAAGACACAAAAGTCAGTTACATTTCTGCCTGACCAATGTGGCTCAGTTGATTGGGTGTCATCCCACAAAGTGAAAGGTTACTGGTTCAATTCCTGGTCAGGGTATTTGCCTCGGTTGCGGGTTCGGTTCCAGGTCAGGGTATATGAGGGGCAACCAATTGATGTTTCTCTCTCACTGTGATGTTTTTCTCCTTTTCTTCCTCCCTTCCCCTCTATCTAAAAATAAGTAAATAAAATCTTTTTTTAAGTGAGTTATATTTCTATATACAACCAATGAACAAATCCAAAAGGAAACTTAAAAATAAATTTTATGTATAATAGCATCAAAGAGAATAAAATAGGAATAAATTTAACTAAGGAGATGAGAGACTTGTGCACAAAAAACTATACAACATTGCTGAAAGAAATTGAAGAAGACCTAAATAAATAAAAATATCCTGTGTTCATGGAATGGAGACTTACTAAGATGAAAATATTCCCCCAAAGAAATCTACAGATCAATGTAATCCCTATCCAAATTCCAATAGATTTTTAGCAGAAGTTGACAAGCTGATCTTAAAATTTATATGGAATATTAAGAGACCCCAAAATAACCAAAGCAATATTGAAAAAGTAGAATGAAGTTGGAGGACTCACACTTCCCAATCTCAAAACATACTCTAAAGCTACAGGAACCAAACAATGAGGTCCTGGCATAAGGATAAACATACAGAACAATGGAATAGAATTGCAAGTCTAGAAATAATCCTGTACATCTATGGTAAATCCATTCTTCACAAAGTTGCCAAGACAATTCGATGAAGGAAAGAATAGTTTCTTCAATGAGAAGTGCTTCCACAACTGGATATTCACATGAAAAAGAATGAAGTTGGACCCCTACCTCACACTATATACAAAAATCAACTCAAAATGGATCAAGGACAAAAATATAAGCATTAAAACAATAAAACTTTTAAAGAAAACAAAGGGGTAAATCTTCATCACCTTGTATTTGGCAATGGTTCCTTAGATATGACCTCAAAAGCAAAGCAAAAAAAGAAAAATATATAATTTAAACTTCATAATTTTTTTAAAACTTGTGCATCAAAAGACACTATCAAGAAAATGAAAAGAAATCTACAGAACGAGAGAAATGTTTGCAAATCATATACCTAATAAGAATTTAGTGTCCAGAATATATAAATAACAATGACCATTCAACAACAAAAATAAATCAATTTTAAAATACATAAAGGACTTGAATATTTGTCCAAGGAAGACATACAAATGGCCAACACACACATAAAAAGATGCTCAACATAAGTAGTTATTAGAGAAGTGCAAATCATAACCACAATGGGATACCACTTCACCCTCACTAGGATGACAAAAAAAAAAAAGAAAAAAGAAAAATAACAAGTGTTGAGGAAAATGGAGAGAAATTATTACCCTAATCTATTGTTGATGGGAATGGAAAATGGTGCAGCTGGTGTAGACTATTGTTGATTCCTCAAAAAGTTAAACATAGGGCCCGCCTGGTGTAACTCAGTGGATTGAGCATGGGCTGGGAACCAGAGGGTCCCAGTTCGATTCCCAGTTGGGGCACATGCCTGGGTTGCGGGTGGGGTCCCCAGTGAGGGCCATGTGAAAGGCAACCATACATTGCTCTTTCTCCCTCCCTTCTCCTCTCTCTAAAAATAAATAAATAAAAATAAAATCTTTAAAAAAAAAAGTTAAACATAGAATTAGCATGTGATCCAGCAGTTGCACTGCTAAATATATATGTAGGAGAATTGAAAATGGTGTTCAAATAATAATTTGTATATTAATATCATAGTAGCTCTATTTGCAATACCCAAAAGAAAGAAACAACAGAAATGTCCATCAATGGGCAAATAAATAAATAAATATGATGTAGCCATACAATGGAATATTATTCAGCCATAAAAAGAAATGAACTTCCGATTCATGCTACATTGTGGATGAAACTTGAAAAACATGCTTGGGTAATTACCATATTTTTCAGGCTGTAAGATGAACTTTTTCCCCAAATTTGGGAGGAAAATGGGGGTGCGTCTTAATAGTCTGAATGTAGCTGAATTATAGTCTGAATGTTACTTATGTTATTAAATATTTTACCACATTTTTTCTTCAAAATTTTTTTTCCTATTTTCCTCCTCTAAAACCTAGGTGTGTCTTATGGTCCAAGGTGTTCCTCACAGTCATGCAGACGGAAAGAGAAGGCTTCCAGCCAAGATGGAGCTGTAGGTAGATACGCTTCACTTCATCACACAACCAAAAGGATAATAACCAACTTAAAAACAAAAAACAACCAGAAATGCCAGGAAATTGAACTGTATGGAAGTCCAACAACCAAGGAATAAAGAAGAAACATTCATCCAGACTGGTAGGAGGAGTGGAGACAGGCAGACGGGTAGGAGACGATGCATGGCCAGGCGGCAGCTGGCAGACTGGTATATCCACATTGGAGTGCAGATAAGCCAGGAGGAACAACTGGGGAAAGAGACAGACTATGCAACCCAGGATTCCAGCATGGGAAACTAAAGCCTCAAAATCTCTGGCTGTAAAAATCTGTGAGTGGTGCGGTGGTAGGAGGAACTCCCAGTCACACAGGAGAGTCCTATGGAGGGACCCACAGGATCCTAGAATGTACACAAGCCCACACACCCAGGAATTAGCACTTGAAAGGACACAATCAGCTTGTGAGAAGCAAGGGAAGTGGCTGAAAGTGGGGCAAGAGCCAAGCAAGTGGCATTGTTCCCTCTCTGACCCCTCCCCCACATACAGCACCACAACCCAGCGAAATGGGTTGCCCCACCTTGGCAAATACTTAAGGCTCCGCTCCTTACAATGTAACAGGTGCACCGAGACAAAGAAATATGGCCCAAATGAAAGAAAAGATCAAAATTCCAGAAAAGGAACTAAGTGACAAGCATATAGCCAACCTCTCAGATGCAGAGTTCAAAACACTGGTAATCAGGATGCTCACAGGAATGATTGAGTATGGATGCAAAATGAAGGAAGAAGTGAAGGTTATGCAAAGTGAAATAAAGCAAATATATAGGGAACCGAGTGTGAAGGGAAGGAAACCGGGACTCAATCAATTTGGAGCTGATTAGTGGTTGCTAAGGGCTGGAGGAAGGAGGTAATGGAGAGCGACTGCTTAATGATTATAGAATACCATTTTTAGAAGATGAAAATGTTCTGCATTTAGATGGTGGTGATGATGAATATATAAAAACTCACTGAATTGTATATACTTTAAAACGGTGAATTTTATGGTTTGTAAATTAAACCTCAATTATAACAAAAACCAGCTCTGGGTGAGTGGCTCAGTTGATTGGAATGTCATCCTGTACACCAACAGGCTACAAGTTGGATCCCTGGTTGGGGCGCATACAAGAGGCAGCTAATAGATGTTTCTCACATCAATGTTTCTCTTTCTTTCCCTTCCTCTCACTCTAAAAATCAATAAAGTTATCCTTGGGGTAGGATTAAAAACAAAAACAACAAACCAATCCCTGCGGCCTTTCTGAAAAATCCACCCCAAACCCCTAGATCCCTGCAGGTTGGGGAATGCAGCCTGAGGGGGCAGCTAGCCCCCTCCACGCTGGTCTCTCGCTCACAGTCTCTCGGGAAAACGGGGAACTGAGTGTGGGCACAGAAAGTACTGCCGTTTCAGGGGGAGCAGGAGTGGACAGCACGTGGGGAGAGAATGCTGATCAGACCCACAGAGGGGGCCAGATGTACAAAGACCAAGGTGGGGGCTCATGTGACTGGAAAGGAGGATAATGTCCCCCTCTTACCCATCCATCTGTCCCCAGCCTCACCATCATTCTCATGGATGTTCCCCCAGCCGGTCACCCAGCAATTAGGCCGGTTCTGGAACTCAGAGGAGGAGGCCATCACACAGATGGGCTGGATGTACTTGTTGTAGGTGACAGAGGAAGTCAGCCTCAGCAGGGCAATGTCGTTGAATGAAGACCCCTTGAAACGAGGGTACATAGTAATGTCCTGCACTTTGTAACGATGGTAGAAGGCCCTCAAGTTCCAAAGAGATGGCCTGGAAGATCGCTGACCAAGCTGGACCACCCAATCTGAGGGATCACTGTGCCTGGCAGGGGAAGAGAGAGGAGTTAGGGGTCCTTAGCAAAGTGTGGGCCACCTGAGCATCCCTGGGGCCCACTCCCTGAGGGGAGACAGCCCAGGGTGCAATTAGGGCTCATCCTGGACACCATGAACAGTTCTTCTTATGGGATGAGGAGTACAGTGAAGAAATGGTGAGAGCCCAGAAGGCTGCAACCAAAACCCCAGAACCTGGGCATTTGGGGGTGGGGACAGAGCAGGAGGGTGCCTCCCTCTGTGGTCTGATTTGGCCAGTCACTCAATGGGCCTGTCATCTCTCTGAGCCATCCTGAAAAAAGAATGAGCAGAGGCACAGGGGTAAAAGTGGGACACTCAGCAGGGCAGAGTCAAAACAGCTGCAGGGGCTCCTGCTGCCCCCCGTCAGGCTCTGCTCCACACTCACCCACCTCAGCCCATTCCTCCCACCTGCGGCCCACCTCCACTGGGAGGCAGGGTGAGGAAGGTGAAGGCTAGTTGTGCCATTTACTGAGAAAAGAAAGGAAAGACAAAGAAAAGAAACACGAATGTGCACAGACATGTTCTGGAAGACACTTCTGCAAAAAAAAAAAACTGAACAAAGTTCACCGCAGGGCCACTTGGGGAATTCCTGTGGAGGACTGTGAAGGCTGACGTCAAAGAGGCCCTTGTCCTTCACGGATAGCACCGAAAGTTGGGGCACTTGTCCCTGCATATGGGAATATTCAGGGTCTGGAAAATCATCATCTTCCTCCTCCTCAGAACCATCCTCCTCTGTCTCCCTCTCCACCCTCCGAGCATCCTCCTAGAGCTCCCTAGCATAATCTGGTGGAAGAGGCTCATCACCACGCTCGGCCAGGGGTGCCGGTGGAGCCGGCGGCAGTTTTGGCAGGAGGGAGGTGTACCCTTGCACTGTTGATGCCAAAGTATCTGCTATAGATTTCTTCACTTTCAGTTTCTCTTGCAGATCAAGCACATCATGAATGAGAGTCCACAAAGCGAAAGTAAAAATGGGCTTTTGCACCGGCCCCTCAGCAGTATACCGATCCCACAATTTTTCACCTACCTTTGCCCATGTCAAAGCTCAGGTTAAGTGCCAGCAAGGCCACACTTGACCACTTGCGTCTGCAAAGCAGAGCAGGCCAGCAGCTGACGGCAGCCAGAACCCGCGGGGGTTGAGAGGGAAATAACCGCAAGCTTCAGATGAATGTGACTATAGCTTTTGCAGAAGACATATTTATCAGTTAGATAGACTGGGAACGGAACAATCTTTGCCCACGGCGTTTCCCTAAGTCTGCAAAACTTCCTTGAGCTTTTTGTAACCAACCCCTATAAAATAAACGGGGAGACCATGTTCAGGGTCATTGTCTCTCCATCCGAGGACAATGCTCCACCTGGCCCCAGCTTTTCCTTAACCTGTGTCATGTCGTGTTTTTCTTAATCTCCCGTTACCCCATTTAGGGACCTCCACCCTGTGCTGGTCGAGGCAGCTGGCACCCAAACAGGGACCTGAGTACGGGTACTCCTTAATCCAGGCAAGGAGACGCTCCTGCGGGTGTGATGCAAGTCTTGAAGTAAGGGAAGAAGCACATTCAGTTTCAGCCTGGTGTAAAGCATGGGGAATGCAGGCTCCGCCGAGAGGCGGCTTTATGTGCAAATGCCTAAATCCATGCTTACAGCAAGGGGAACCAAGGTGCATAGCTCTCAATTAGAGCAGTTCCTAGACTTTGACCAGCAGACTTGCCCTTGGTTTCCAGATGAGGGAACTGTTAATGAAATTACATGTCCAGTGAACGTCGCTGGACCTTGGTATGTGGATGCCGGCCTCCAAGTGCTTGAAGAATTACATGAGGCCTTGAGTTGCCCTAAACATATGCTCAGCCTTATTGTGGCCAGAATTATTACCCTTGTCACAGTCCTTGCATCGGCAGCCACAGCTGCTTCTGCACTTGCTCAAAGTATCCAAAATTCGTTAATAACCTAGCCCATAACACTTTAAATACTCAAAGTGCAATCGAAGTTAAGCTAGAAACTAAGCTTAATGCTCTAGAAGCTGTAGTAATAGGTCTAGGAGATCAAATACCAGACATTAAGTTTAGACAGTGGCTGCAGTGTCATGCAAAATACCAACATATATGTGTCACTCAGGCGCATTATAATAGTGGTCAGTGGAATTGGGAGGTCAAAGCATACCTGCTAGGAGTATGGCATGATGGCAATATAAGCCTAGATTGAATTTGCTTGAATCAAGAGATTAGGAATATACAAGAAGCCAGAGACCCTATTATAAGCCCTGCCCAAGTAGCTCAAGAGTTACTATCTGAGTTAAAAGGTTTTAATCCATTCAATCTATTAAAACATACCACATGGTATATGGGGGGGGGGGGTTGTTCTCATGATTTTAATCTTACTCTGTGTTTTTTCATTAGTCTGCCAACAAGTCCAAAGGGAGCTCCAGCTAACTCGCCTAGGACTTCATCGCCTGCATTTAGAAAAGAAAAGCAGGGGCCAAGTGGAGCATTGTTCTCGGATGGAGAGACAATGACCCTGAACATGGTCTCCCCATTTATTTTATAGGGGTTGGTTACAAAAAGCTCAAGGAAGTTTTGCAGACTTAGGGAAACGCTGCGGGCAAAGATTGTTCCGTTCCCAGTCTATCTAAACGATAAATATGTCTTCTGCAAAAGTTACAGTCGCATTCATCTGAAGCTTGCGGTTATCTATTTCTCTCTCAACCCCCGTGGGTTCTGGCTGCCGTCAGCTGCTGGCCTGCTCTGCTTTTCAGACGCAAGCGGCCAAGCGTGGCCTTGCCGGCACTTAACCCGGGCTTTGACGTCAGCCTTCACGGTCCTCCACAAACTCCTATGGGTGCGGCCAGCTGCCGCGGGGCCTGGGGCTCAGGATGACACCAGAGTCAGTCACATCTGTGTAAGACATGCGCAGTGCATACCCAAGGACCTGGTCGGTAGGCCGCTGACTTACGCAGCCTCCAGACTTACTTGGCAAAGCAATGCGCTGCGGAGAGCACCCAGCGCTGGTTGAGCAAGCTCCCTCCGCAGGCGTGGCGATTACGAAAGCGCAGGCTGACCTGCCAGGGCCAGCGCCCAAGAACTGAATCTTTTCCTCCCACTATGCGCGGGTAGATGTTCTGGTGGCCGCATGGCTCTGGAATGGACAGATGGACATGGAGCTGAGCTGCAGAAGACAGGCCCGCCTGCCCGCCCTCAGCCCCAGGGAAACCGTGGGTGTCCTGGGGTCGTGCAGTCCATGGAGAAGGGCATGTTGGGGACCCTCCCCACGTGGTTTGCAGGCGTCCACCCTTCCCCCAGGGGCCCATCAGTTACGTGTGAGCCAGGATGAGTTCTTGAAACCTGGGACAGGAGAGATGAAAAGATATAGCGCCCTTTGCCCTCAGGCCTAGGTGCCCTGAGCCGGGAAACATTCCTCTGTGGGCGCCTTACCTGGAAACGGCTGGCCCTGATCCCGCAAGCCTGAAGTGAGGAGAGAAGGTGAATTCCCCTTGGTCTCCATGCTCCCCATCCTACCCTCGTCGCCCCTCGCTCCTGCCTGAGCTCACCCAGCATCTCGAGTTCCACTGGCACCAACAGCTGCACCAGCAGCAGCGCCGCGACTGGAGCGCCCATGGCCTCCTCTCCCAACGCCTGGCGCCCCTCTGCTTCTGCCTGCCCCAGGGCCGGGCTGGGGCGCCCCCTGGGGAAGACGCGAACCCTGACCGTCGTCTTCTCCTAGCTTGACCTCTGTGCGTCTAAGGACTTTTGGGAACATCAGACCTCACAGCAACCCCAGCTTTGAGTTTCTGCTAGGCCTGGGTCCCCAGCTACACCCCTTGAGAGGCACTATGTTCAAGTAGGACATTCCAAGGGCTCAGAGGTCATTTCCTAGGAGCTGGTCAAGGGCTGATCCTTTCCTTAGACTCTGTAGGATTTCAATATCCTAGGTGTCTCTTCAGTTCACCTTTAACTGCACAACAATCAAGGACGAAGAAATGTTTGAGAAAAATCTACACATGCACCAGAAGGATCTATTTGAATAAACTAAGCTGGACTCCAGAGAAAACTGAGCTGACTCCAGAGGGAACATCAAACAACTTGGAAAATTCTAACTGGTATCCTACAAAAGCTTCCAGAAGTATTTACAATCATTGAACAAGAATTATTTGGAAAAAGAACAATCCAAGAACTAGAAAGAGTGTTGGAAAATTTTAAATGTTGAAGTAAAACATTTTAGGCAAAGGGCTGAATAATAAAACAGACATTGCTACAGAATGAACTGGCAAACTTGAAGATACAGTAGAGAAACGGTCAAAACTTGGAGCAAAAATTTAAAAGGGCAGATTCCCTGAGAGAAAAATGTGAAGACACGGAGGGAAGTGAAGACTGGTTCAAGAGACACAGACACAGTGTGGTGGGTCCCAGAGCAGGTGGGAGAGCAGAGAGTAAAGGGGGTTGAATAAATGGTGATGGAAGAAGATTTAACTTTGGGTGATAAATACACAATGAAATATACAAACGATGTATTATAGAATTTTAAACTTGAAACCTAGATAATTTTATTAATCAGTGTCATCCCAATAAATTTAATAATAAGGATTAGTTCTATAGTGGTAATTATTTAAGCTGAGCAGCAGATGTTGGGTGTTCTTTTTACTCGTCTATATCTTTGTATATTTTTAAATGCCCATAATAAAAAGTGTTTTAGGTAAAATAAATGTTGAGGAAAGACACAGACCAGGCCCAACTCTAGAATGCCCACCAGCAGATCATTGGGAAGGCAGGTCTGGACTGGATGTTGGTCCCACATACTCCAGATATCAGTCTACAGCCTGTGGACTATCCTAGATTACCTAAATTTGAAGAAAAAAAGTATCTCCTCCACTCTGTATACTCTAATGTAACATCAGCAGAAGCAGAGAATGTGGGAAAAAACATTTCCAGGTCAAAGGCTTTGCTGGTTGTCCTAGTACATTTGGGCTGTTGCAACAAAATACCACGAAGCGAGGAGCTTATCAACCACGAACACGTATTTCTCACATTCCTGGGCTGCGATCTGAGATTAAGGTGCCTGCAGACTCACGTCTGGTGAGGGCCCTCCTCCTGGTTCAGAGCCGTTGCCTTCTCGCTGGGCCCTCACGTGGCAGAAGGGAAGGGGGCTCTCTGGGGTCTGCTTTATGAGGGTACCCATCCCATTCTGGGGCTCTTGTCTCAGGACCAAATCACCTCCCGAAGGCCCCACCTCTGAACACCACTACTCTGGGGGTTAGGATGTCAACACAGGAATCTGGGGGGAGCAGGGAGAAACAAGCATTCGGACCATGCATGGCACCGGGGCTTTGAATGTTTTACCTCCTCAGTCACACTTAGCAGGTGACCTGACACCTGTGAGCACAAAAAAAGATTATTGAATGGGTGTGAGTTTTGAGATACTCACTAATGATGATGCTAAGGACTGTTGTGATGTCTTTAAATCAGATTTATTATTAAATGTGCTGGCTCTTACATACTTCAGATAATCTAGAAGTTCTCAAACACAATCTCAAGCGGGCAGGATGTGCCCTTGTTCCCATAAGATATCAGTAAAACCTAAAAAACTTTTTTGCACTCACAAAAATTGATAGTAATGTTAATGGAATTAGTTTACTACTTTACAAGTATTCTAGCAAGTATATTCCAATAAGAGCAAGTAGGTTAAGAAATTTCACGTTTTGTAATTTCTAAGTAATATAAGAGACGGGCATAAATCAGCTGAAGTCAGAGTCAAATCGGGGGCCCGCTGTGAGCTGCCGGACACGGAAGTCAGCTGACCAAAGAAGCGAGCCGACCACTAGTAGCCTCTGTAGGAAGAAAACTCCCGCAAAGATTGATTCATAGCTACTCATTGTACCTTATCGTTTATCCATTCTGTTGACGGGAGAGACCTGGTTCTTCTTGCTGATGAGTGTAAAGAATTACAGATCAGCAAATCTATTAGTGGTGAAACAGTTTATTAGCAACCTCTTCCCATGGAAGAGAATGGGACTGGGTAGAGAGGGAGAGGTGAAAGGCAAAGTTCAGGGCAAAGCAGGGCAGCAAAAGAGCAAGCAGCCGAAGACCAGGGTGGCGAGCCCCTCGGCAGCCTGTGGCCAGAGGCCAGAGGCCCAGTGGCCCTGGAGACAAGAGTGCCAAAAGCGCCCTCCGCCCCCCAGAGCAAGAGAGCGAGTCCTTTGTTCTCAGGACTTACATAGTTGGTCGGATAAGAGACAAACTTACATAGTGATTAACGGGTACATGTGGCATGTGCAGGGGTCTGTTAGCCCTAACCCTTATCTTACTCCAGATTCTACTTGTTCATCTTGTTGTAAAGCAAATACGTGACAGTGGACTATTCATTAAAATTGGGACGCTTCCCAGAGTTATTTATGGACTCATCTGTGAGTCTCCAGGACTCCCTCATAAAACAGATAGTGACCAGAAGTAGGCAATTAAGCAATTAACCAAAGTTGTTTTATGGGCTTCTTCCTTGGGCACCGTGGACCCTCTCCCGCAATCCAGGCCTTGGGGCGAAAGCACAGTTTCAAGGCTTTTCCCCAGATAGTGTAAACGCTAAATAGGATTTCAAGGATTTCCTTCCTTTCTTGCTAACATAGCGTTTCTCGTAATGTTGGAACACTTGGCAATATTATCACACCAGGCTCAGGACTGCTGAGTTAGTTCATGAGACTTGTCTCCTTTCTCCTCCCTGCCTCAGTTTACTATTTATTCTACTTAATTGGTGAAAAGGCATTTCCTGGCAATCAGGGTGCTAGACGCTGGCCAGTGACAGCAGTGCAGTCTCAGAGTTCTTCCCATGCTGTCTCCTGCCTCATCATCATCACCATTATGTTTGTAATATCACCACAGATAAGTGTCCTGGGCTACCGTAACAAATGGCCACAGACCGAGTGGCTTAAAACAACAGGAATTCGTCCTGATTGGTGTGGCTCAGTGGGTTGGGCGTCATCCCAGAAACCCAAACCGAAAGGTCACGGGTTTGATTCCAGTTGGGGCACAGGCCTGGGCTGTGGCCCAGGCCCCCGGATGGGGGCGTGAGAGAGGCAGCCGATCGATGTCTCACACATCGATGTTTCTCTCCCTCTCTTTTTCCCTCCTTTCCCCTCTCTCTAAAAATAAATAAAACCTTAAGAAATGAAAACAAAAACAAAAACAGGCATTCATTCTCTCCCAGTTCTTGAGGCCAGAGATCTGAAATCAAGGTGTTGCCAGGTCTCCCTGCAGAAGCTTTAGGGGAGGCTCCTTCCTGCCTCTTCCAGCTCCGGGCGGCTCCTGGGTCGGCGGCTGCGTCACTCTGCTCTCTGCCTCTGTCTTCACGTGGCCATCCACTTGTGTCCCTGTGTCTCCTCTTCTGTCCGTTATAAGGGCACTCTCGGCCTAATCCAGTCTGACCTCATCCTAACGAATTACATCTGTGAAGCCTCTATTTCCAAATAAGGTCTCGTTCTGAGGTTCCAGGCAAACATGAAGTTTTGAGGGGCACTGTTTAACCCACTTTTGAGCCTACCCTTGGAAAGCCAAGAAGATTAAGGTCATTTGGTAGAAGTGACTCGACCACAGCCCACAGACAGAGCCAGGCTCTGAAACCAGGTCTCAGCTCTTTCCTGGCCCCCTACTGTGTGCCCGTCCCACTCCTGTGCCTGGGCACTGAGCGGGAAGCTGAGGGGCCCACCACACCTCTGCATGGAGGCCCCACTTTGGGGAGGAAGAGAACATGTCTTCCTAGCTCACCATGCCACCCTCGCATGTTCATTGGGGTTTCCTGAGCAGAAACACAGGTTCCTGTTCCTTGGGGAGCAGAGGAGCAGCGCACAGAAATGACTTCTTGTCATTGGTCCATCAAAGTGTGGGCAAGCCGTAGGCCATCGTGTGCCCCCTAAATTCTGCTCTCTGCTCCCCACCCCAGCACTACCTCCACCCTTCACCCAGAAGGAGCTTCAGCTGCCCCTCATTGACACGCAGACCTGCGACACCCACTACAGTGAGAATTCCGTCATCCCCAGCCAGGAGCCCATCAGCCTGGGGGACATGCTGGGGGACATGTGTGCCGGCTCTAAGAGTGGCCAGAAGGATGCTTGAAGGGTAAGCAAGCACCGGCTTTGGGGGTCCCAAGATAAGGGCAACTTTTTTTTTTTAATAAAATGTCAATTCAAAAAGACAAAAAATGTTTCTGAACCCTGACTCCCTTTCAAATATCATATAAATATGATCGGAACATGGAATATCTGCAAGTGTGCTTAAGCAAATTGTGACATATCTCCCCCGCTAAGGGTTTTCCTTTGGGGCCAGATGTTTCTTTCTTCTTTCCTGAAAACAACACTCGGAGGCATTGAAACAATTTTCCTAAGGAGCTGGTTCTGAACTGGGTTGGTCTTGTCGCTCCTTGTCTTTTCTTATGAGCAAAACACCCTTTATCTCCCATCGCCTCTCAGTGTTTCTTCATCTCAATCAGACTTTTCATCAAAATGAAGCCGACAGTGCTGTCAGTAACGCGGGAGTGACCCTGAGGCCCTGTTCTGAAGAACACAGTTTTATGCAGAAAATTGTGTGTCCCACCTGCCAGAGATTTCATCTCTAATTCCCAAACCAGCCAACCCTGCTGCCTTCTAGAAACATCCAAGCCACTGATACTCTGTCCACAAGACCTGGCCAGCAGTTCTGAAGGAAGGTTGGTGGGCCTGGGGAGGGTCCTGTGAACCTCAGTTTCCCCCTATGTAAGGAGGACAGCTGGCCCTGCGCAGTCCAGAGCTCCAGCCCTACACGTCTGGACTTCTTCTTTCTCTCCAGGGTGACTCCAGAGACCCTGGCCTGTGGACCCAGGTAGGGGTAGTGAGCTTGGGGTCTGACTGTGGCCTCCCAGAGAGGCTGGTGTTTACACCAATTTCAGTGTGTACACCACATGGGTTCTCAGCACAATCCAGACCTCAGCCCCAGACGACAGAAGGTTCTCTCCAAGCCGTGCTGGGATCTTTTTCACTGCCTATTGTTGTTTCTGGGGCCAATGGAGACAGCCCTGTCTCCCCGGGGATTGCCTAAACATGCGGCTCAGCGCTGAGACCTCAGTCCCCACATTTCAACAAACCCGTGCCCTCTTTCTACTCCATGCCAGAATGCAGTATGCAGCTTCTCACAGGAACCCCTCCCCAGAAAGCTGCCTTCCACCATCCACTGAATCCTTTGTCCCCCAGGGAACTTATCTGGCCCCTTCCCCTTGGAAAGCTCCTCACTCTAATACCCGTCCATCTCTCCCTCTTCAGATCTCTCATGTATCCCCCATAGGCACTAAGCTGCCCTCTCACCCTCCCTGCCAGCCTGGGGAACACCCCACCCCCAGGGACACAGCCTCGTGTTCCCTGCTTCGAGCCCACCATCAAAGGCTGAGATCCAGCATGCACCCAGGCTCAGGGGTTCCTTTGGGGGTCTCTGGGACTCTTGGAACTGAGGTTTCCAGCCCCCAGTGCTGGACTAGTCCTTTTGCAGGCAAGTCCATCTGAAAGGCAATAAAGATGATCCGGCAGAGGGCCATACCTCTGACAGGTGTCCTCCCTGCCTCAGGGGCTGGAACAGGGTGTGTGAAAGGATCTCCCAGGAACCCTGAGAGGTGCATATTACTATTATCTCCATTTAAAAAGAAATATCTGGGCCCTGGCTGGTGTAGCTCAGAGGATTGAGCACGGGCCTGTGAACCAAGGGGTCACCACTTTGATTCTCAGTCTGGGGCACATGCCTGGGTTTCAGGCCAGGTCCCCAGTAGAGGGAACTTGAGAGGCAACCATACACTGATGTTTCTCTCCCTCTCTTTCTCCTTCCTTTCTCCTCTCTCTAAAAATAAATAAATAAAATCTTTAAAAAAAAGAAAAAAATAAAGATTCAGGACTTCCCACCAAGATACAGTTTGCTTCCTCACACAACCAAAAGAAGGACAACAAATTTAAAAACAAAAAAGAGCCAGAACTGCCAGAAAATCAAACTGTATGGAAGTCTGACAACCAAGGAGTTAAAGAAGAAACATTCATCCAGACCGGTAGAAGGGCCAGAGATGGGCAGCCAGGGAGGAAAGAATGCATGGCAAGGCGATGGACCAGGTGGTAAGGTAGCAGCTGGTGGACTGGGTGGTCCCACATTCAAGTGCAGATAAACAGGGAGGAACAACTGGGGAGTGAAACAGACCATGCAACCCAGGGTTCCAGTGCAGGGAAATAAAGCTGCAAAACCAATGACTGTAAAAATCTGTGGGGGATGCAGTGGCAGAAGAAACTCCTAGCCTCACACGAGAGTTTGTTGGAGAGACCCACAGGGTCCTAGAATGTACACAAACCCACCCACCTGGGAATCAGCACCAGAAGGGCCCAATTTGCTTGTGGGTAGCAGGGGAAGTGACAGAAAGTGAGATGAAAGCCAAGCAAGTGGCATTGTTCCCTCTCTGACCCCTCCCCCACATACAGAACCACAACACAGAGACGTGGGTTGCTTACCCTGGTGAATACGTAAGGCTCTACCGCTTACAGCATAACAGATGCACCAAAACAAAGAAATATAGCCCAAAGGAAAGAACAGATCAAAACTCTAGAAAAAGAACTGAGTGATGGAGAGACAGCCAACCTATCAGATGAAGAGTTCAAAACATTGGTGATCAGGATTCTCACAGAAATGATTGAATATGGATGCAAAATGAAGGAAGAAGTGAAGGCTATGCAAAGTGAAATAAAGAAAAATATACGGAGAACCAACAGTGATGGGAAGGAAACCGGGACTCAAATCAATGATTTGGACCAGAAGGAAGAAAGAAACATTCAACCAGAACAGAATGAAGAAACAAGAATTTAAAAAAAAATAAATAAAAAAAAAATTAAGGAGCGGCTTAGGAATCTCTGGGACAACTTTAAACATTTCAACATCCAAATCATAGGGGAGCCAGAAGAAGAAGAGGAAGAGCAAGAAATTGAAACCTTATTTGAAAAAATAATAAAGGAAAACTTCCCTAGTCTGGCAAAGGAAATAGACTTCCAGGAAGTCCAGGAAACTCAGAGTCCCAAAAAAGTTGGATCCAAGGAGAAACACACCAAGATACATCATAATTAAATTATCCAAGGTTAAAGTTAAGGAGAGAATTTTAAAAGCAGCAAGAGTAAAGGAGACAGTTACCTACAAAGGAGTTCCCATAAGACTGTCAGCTGATTTCTCAAAAGAAACCTTGCAGGCAAGAAGGGGCTGGAAGGAAGTATTCAAAGTCATGAAAAGCAAGGAGCTACATCCAAGAATACTCTATCCAGCAAAGCTATCATTTAGAATGGAAGGGCAAATAAAGTGCTTCCCAGATAAAGTCAAGTTAAAGGAGTTCATCGTTGCTCTGGCTATTGTGGCTCAATAGGTTGAGCGTCGGCCTGCAAACCAAAGGGTCACCAGTTCAATTCCCAGTCAGGCCACATGCCTGCGTTGCAGGCCAGGTCCCCAGTAGGGGGCACATGAGAGACAATCACACATTGATGTGTCTCTTTGTCTCCTCCCTCCTTTTCCCTCTCTCTAAAAATAAATAAATAAAATCTTTAAAACAAAAAAGGAGTTCATCATCGCCAAGCCCTTATTATATGAAATGTTAAAGCGACTTAGAAGAAGAAGAAGATCAAAACTAGGAACAGTAAAATGACAACAAACTCACAACTATCAACAACTAAACCTATAAAAAATCAAAACAAAAACAAACTAAGCAAACAACTAGAATAGGAATAGAATCACAGAAATGGAGATCACATGGAGGATTATCAGCAGGGAGGGAGAGGGAGGAAAATGGGGAAAAAGGTACGGGGAATAAGAAGCATAAATGGTAGATACAAAATAGTCAGAGGGAGGTTAAGAATAGTATAGGAAATGGAGAAGCCAAACAATTTGTATGTACAACTCATGGACAGGAACTAAGGAAGGGAGGAATACTGGTTGGAAGGGAGGAGAAAGGGAAGAAAAAAAATGGGACAACTGTAATAAGCATAATCAATAAAATCTAATTAAAAACAAAAAAGAAATATTTTATTTTTTTATTTTTAGATAGAGGGGAAGGGAGGGAAAAAAAGAGAGAGAGGAACATTGATGTGAGAGAGAAACATCAATCAGTTGCCTCTCGTATGCACCCGGACTAGAAACCAAACCCACAACCCAGGCATGTGCCGTGACCAAGAATCAAACCAGTGACCATTTGCTTTGTGGGACGGCACTCAACTTACTGAGCCACACCATTCAAGGCTATTATCTCCATTTTTCAGTCAGGAAAAATGAGGGCTGCAAGCTGCAGGGCTTGCTTGAGTCCACTCTCCTCAGAAGCTCTGTCCCTAGACTCAGTGTGTGGCAGAGCAACACATCTGGGAGGTTCTGGGTTCAGAACCAGGAGTCAATCCCAGGGTCAAGAGTAGGCCTAAGGGAGGTTCAATCTCAGTTTCATGGGAAGACCTTGGGGTCCTGGAGCGGTGGTTACGGCTGGCAGTGAATCCACATCACACTAGACATGAACGATAAAGGCCCCGGCCAGGCTGAGCTTGCTCTCCATCTGTCTCTCTCTTTCTCTAACTCTTCTCTCCAGGGAAACCTGGGAACTTGCTGGAGGACGGAGCACAGGGCTGGGACCGCAGGCACCGGTGAACTGGATTTGTGAATGGGGGCCCTGTGGGTCACTTCACAGGGCAGACAAGAAAGGAGGAGGAAAGGGCGGGTTAAGACCCATTGGGTGGGAGCTTCAGCCTCTGTCCTAGGACACCCACAACCCCTGAATCTAAGCCAGACTCTCCCATCCATGACTGAGTGGACTGGTCATACCCTTCAACAGCTCTCAGCTCCTCCTCCTGGGCAGCATGCCAAGAGCCGTCCACCCTTTACAACCCCTGCCTTGGAGTCCATGGGCGGTCTGGTTGGGGCATGCTGCTAGTGCAGCTGTTGGTGCCAGTTCCTGCTTGGAGGGACTCCCAGAAGCCAATGCTGGGTAACTCATCATTGTGGGTCCCACAGCGCCCCTGGTGGTGTTCAGGGTACACAGAGCCACCAAGCAGGCACAGCTTTCCTGAGATTCCCATTCAGAAAGTCCCCGGTCACAGAGACACTGGGATGGACAACCTAGTGGTATCTCTCTCTCCCATTTTAGTGATTTCCTTCCCTCCAGAACCCCTGGAAAGTAAGTACTTGAAAGATGTTTCAACTTTCAAGATTTAATCCAGAGGATGCTGATAAGAGGGGCTAGGCCAGCCACCAGGGGGCCGCTGCGAGGCTCGATGTTCCCGAAAGCCCCTGGACCCGGAGAGGTCAAGCTAGGAGAAGACGGCGGCAGGGTTCCCCAGGGGGCGCCCCAGCCCGGCCCTGGGGCAGGCAGAAGCAGAGGGGGCGCCAAGCGGAGGGAGAGGAGGCCATGGGCGCTCCGGTCGCGGCGCTGCTGCTGGTGCAGCTGTTGGTGCCAGTGGAACTCGAGATGCTGGGTGAGCTCAGGCCGGAGCTGCCGGCTGACCTGGGGGTGATGCGGGCAGGATAGGGGGAATGGAGACCGAGTGGAGCTCATCTTCTCCTTTCCCCCACAGGGTGGGAGGAGCAGGACGTGCTGTTTCCAGGTAAGGCGCCCAAGACGCGAGCTTCCCTGCTCAGTACGCCTGGGCTAGCGTGCAAAGGACAACTCATCTTTTCATTTCTCTCGCCCCAGGTTTCGAGAACTCGTCATTGCTCACATGTAACTGATGGGCCTGGGGGGGTGGGGGGGGGGCGGTGCGGGGCGGACGCCTGCAGACCGCGTTGGGAGGGTCCCCAGCGTCCTTTCTTCCTTGGCTGCCTGACCCCAAGATGCATGTAGTTTCCTGGGCAACTCCTTTTCCTTCGAGGTCCCAGGTGGGTGAGGGTGGGCAGATGCGTGTGTCTCCTGTAGCTCAGACCTATGTCGGTCTGTCCATCCTAGGGCCATGTGGCCAACGGGCCGTCGGATCGCGTGTGGTGGGCGGAAAGGACGCAGAGCTTGGGCGCTGGCCATGGCAGGGCAGCTTACGCCTGTGGGGTTCCCACATCTGCGGAGGGAGTCTGCTCAACCGGCGCTGGGTGCTCTCCGCAGCGCACTGCTTTGAAAAGTGAGTCTGGGCATGGAGGCCCACTGAACAGCGACCCTGGGTCTGCGCGACGCATTTTGTACACCCATGGGACCCTCGTGCTCTCCCGAGTCCTAGGCCCTGTGGCAGCTGGTCACACTTATGGGAGTTCCCCATGTGCCCCTGCAGGGAACATTGTTCAGTTTTCTCCAGAAGAGTCTTCTAGAACACTCCCTTGCATATTTGTGTGTCTTGCTCTTTTCTCTTTCCTGTTCTCTTCTCAGTAAATGGCACAACTAGCCTTCACCTTTCTCACCCAGCCTCCCAGTGGAGGTGGGCCGCAGGTGGGAGGAATGGGCTGAGGTGGGTGAGTGTGGAGCAGAGCCTGGCGGGGCTTGGTGGGGCCTGGCAGGGCCTGGCCGGGGCGGGGGTTGGGGGGGCAGCAGGAGCCTTTGCAGCTCTTTTGACCCTGGCCTGCTGAGTGTCCCACTTTGGCCCCTGTGCCTCTGATTCTTTCCTTTAAGACAGCCCTGAGAGGTGACGGGTTTGTTGAGTGACTGGCCAGATCAGACCACAGAGGGAAGCACCCTTTGGCCCTGCCCCACCCCCAAATGTCCAGGGTCTGGGGCTTTGGCTGCGGCCTCTCTGGCTCTCACCACCCTGGGGAGCAGGCCCCAGCTGTGCTCGGGCGACTCACCCTCCGACAAGGCCTCTGGATTGCTGTCTCCTCTCTGCCAGGCACAGGGACCCCTTTGAGTGGACAGTCCAGTTTGGTGAGCTGAGTGCCATGCCATCCATCTGGAACCTGGAGGCCTACTACAACCGTTACCAGGTGGACGAGATCATTTTTAGCCCCATGTATCTGGGGGCTTCAGCCTATGACATTGCCATGCTGAGGCTGTCCTCCTCTGTCACCTACAATAAGTACATCCAGCCCATCTGTGTCCTGGCCTCTTTCGTCGACTTCCAGAACCGGACTGACTGCTGGGTGACCGGCTGGGGGGACATCGGAGAAAAGCAGGGTGAGGCTGGGGACAGGCGGTGGGTCTGGGGGAGGGGAGCGTGAACGTGACCCTCCACCCCCTGTTCCAGCTGCATCAGCCCAACAGCCCTAACCCTAGTCTGTGCACAGCTGGGGACCCTCCAGGGCCTGCTCGGTTTTCTCTTCTCCCTCCTGCTCGCCCTGAAAGGGCAGGACTTTCTGGAGATATTTTTTGAATCCTTACCTGAAGACATGTTGGAGAGCGGGAGAGAAACGTTGATATGAGAGAAACATCAATCAGTTACCTCTCACACATGCCTCAGCTGGAGACCAAACCCGCAACCCAGGCGTGTGCCCTGACCAGGAATTGAACCCAAAACCTTTTGGATGGGATGATGCTCCAACCAATTGAGCCACACCGGTCAAGGCAGGGTTGGACTTTCTGTACCAACATTCAGTTCCCTCCATCCTCGAGATCGTGAGCCAGAAACCAGTGGGGAGAGGGGGGCCAGCTTGGCCCGGGCTGCACTGCCAGCCACAGAGGTGTGGGCAGTGTGGGGGGAGCCTGTCAGAAAGGTCTCGGCGTAGTACTCGCCTCTCCCCCAGCCATGTGACCTCCCCACTCTGGCTCCTCCATGCCTTCTTTACCCTCTCCATTGGCCTGCTCTCCTGGAGAGCTGAGCCCGTTTCTCTGTCTTCAAAATTTCAAGCCATTCTCCAACCTTGGCTCTGCAGGAGACCCTTGAGGCTGCATTAGTTGCCACCTGCTTATCTCTCACCAGGAGTCCCCTGAAACCACCGGGTGCAGCCTCGTCCGGGGTGCCCCAGGGTTGGGGGAGGCACCAGCCTCCCATCTGGACTGCCCCTCACACTGCTACCTTGCCTGGCCCGTTCCTGCCCCACCCTGGACAACAGCCATGGTAGCGGTAACAGAGGAAGCTCCCGTCTGCACACTCTGCCCGCCACCGCTCTAGGCTCTCGGGACTCAGGAGTGAGCAGGGGAGCACCTACCTGCCTTCGGGAGCTTACCTGCACAGGAGGCTGGGAACATTTTTTACACCCACTTTACAGATGAGGGAGCTGACAAGGGTGGGAAAACTGCCCAAGGCCGCAGAAGGACTCAGTGGAGAAGCTGGGGCTCACTGGCCCAGAGAGTGATGTGTTTCTATGCTGGTCACACATCTGGAACTGGCAGGGGGGACAGAGAAGTCGACACTAGACCTGCCTCCCTCTGGAGCTGGGGTCCTTTCCTTTCCCCTGGAAGGGGCTGAATAAAACGCCCCTTGCCCTGGCTGGTGTAGCTCAGTGGATTGAGCGCTGGCTGCGAACCAAAGGGTCGCCAGTTCGATTCCCGGTCAGGGCATGTGCCTGGGTTGCAGGCCAGGTCCCCAGTGGGGGCCACGTGAGAGGCAACCATACATTGCTGTTTCTCTCCCTCTCTTTCTCTCTCCCTTCCCTTCTGTCTAAAAATAAATAAATAAATTCTTAAAACAAAAAAACGTCCCTGTGGCAGACCTCCCTGAGCCCCAAGGGCTGAACCGGTGTGAGTGGGGAGGCCCAGTGGGCAGACTCCAATCCCTCCTGCCCTGCTCAAGGCTGACCCGTGGTCACATTCAGCCCGGACTTCACCGTCATCCTCACAGGTGGCCGGTGACTTCTGGAGAACCCCCCCCACCCCACCCCCAGGTAAACAGCTCTACCACGTGCTAGTAGAAAACCTTGCAGAAGCCCTTCATCTAACTGTGTCTCAGCTTCCTCACCTGTAAAACAGAGTGATAGCAGTTCCCACCTCACAGGGTGGTTCTGAGGTTTACAAGCATTCATACATAGGGTTTAGCAGAGTTGCTGGCAGACAGGAGACTCTGCTGACATGTCAGCTTTGGGTGTTATTGTGGTCACCAGCCTCTGCAGGATGCAGTGGTGGTCCTGGTCTGGACTTTGGATTTGGATAGACCTGGGTTCATGTCAGGCTCTGGCATTTCCTGGGTGCACTTTTCCTTACTTGAAAGTCGGTCACGATTTAGCTGCCTCCTGGGGGTGCCGTGGGAGCACCAAGAGTGCCCAGGAAAGCTCTTGGCTCGGGCCCTGAAGTGTAGTAATCCTAAACCGCCTTATCTGTGTTAGCCCCTCCCTCGTGCACCTGCAGGTCTCTGCTGGCTCTGGCAGGGGCTGCCATCTGCCCGCTGCATGTAGGGAAATTGAGTCTTAGGCAGGAGCTGAAACAACCTGTCCAGACATTGGGTCCTTCTGTGATATTGCTCATCTCCCATGATGTGCTGGGTGCTGGGCTAGAGCAGAGGACTTATCAAGGCACTCTCAGTACCCTCAGGACCCCGCTCCCCGGCTCCCCTACTCCCCCGACCCCTTACAACCCCCCACTACCCCCTGATAACCTAAGTCATTCTTCCCAACCAGATGGCAGAGGATAGGCTCAAGATACTATTTTTTCTCTGTTCCCTCAATTCCTATATAGATCTGCCATCTCCCTACATCCTCCAGGAAGTGCAGGTTGGCATCATAAACACCAGCATGTGTAACTACCTCTTCTCACAGTCTTCTTTCCGCCATAACATCTGGGGAGACATGGTTTGTGCTGGCAATCCTCAAGGTGGCAAGGACTCCTGCTTCGTGAGTGTCCCTTCCCACCCCAACCAGAGCCTTCTGGGTCCTAGCCTCTCACCAGCTCGGCCCCAGACCTGAGAGTCCCCTGTATCATTTGGTCCTCATGGCAACCCAGTCGGGGAGGGGGGGGTGAGATACAGGTTATAGCCCCGCTTTGCAGACACAGAAACGTGGTCACTTCCTGGGGGAGGCGGAGGATTTTCACCCAGTCTGCCCAGCTCCACAGCCTTTCCTGCTCTCCCAGCCTCTCCGCCCCACCCCAGGCCCTGCTCACCCATTCTGCTCCCCAGGGTGACTCAGGCGGACCCTTGGCCTGTGAGAAGAAAGGGCTGTGGTATCAGGTTGGAATCGTGAGCTGGGGAGTGGGCTGTGGTAGGCCCAACCGGCCCGGTGTCTACACCAACGTCAGTGTGCACTTCGACTGGATCCGGATGCTGATTGCCCGCAGCAGCATTCACAGGCCAGACCCCTGGCTGCTGCTCCTGTGCCTCCCCCTCCTCTGGAGCACCCCATTCCTGCAGCCATCCGGAGCCCAGCAGAGCTCGTGAGAGTCAGGGCCATCCACTGCTTCAGGCCCAGTTCCTGTCTGTCCTGTTTTGAATAAACACATGTGCATGTTCTAGTGGGTGCCTCGTAGAACATTCTGTGGACTCAGGTGACTTCCTGGACACCCTCGTGGTCACCCGTGTCCCTTCCACTCCAAGACCGGTCCTAAACTCCTAAATCTCTCTGCACCCATCTGTGCTATTATAGGTTTGTGTTGCAAACAGCAGAGCCCTCTCAGGTTCGTTCAATCAGAAAGATAATTTATGAAGGACATTAGTAGCACCAGGGTCCCTGGGGACTAGGAAGACTGGAGTGGGGGTGCTGCGGAGGAAGCGCCCCTGGCCCCCAAGTGCTCATGCTGGTGGCCCGGTCACACAGGTATCAGGTGCCCTGGTGTTACTGCAGTCTCCGAGAGGCTGAACTGGGAGCACCTGAACATGGGTACCTGAGGCCCAGTTCCTCTGGGCCCTCTGAAAAACCACGGGGTATGTGTTCCAGTGTGTTGGCCCTGGAAGACAAGGATGTGGGTGTGGGCGCTTCTGATCCCCAGGGGATTCTGTCAGCGTGATTAAATCAGGGACATGAGGTGGAGAGCTTTTCCTGGATTATCCAGGTGAGCCCCATGTAATCACAGGTGTCCTTAAAACTGGAAGGAGGAGTCAGAAGGGGAAGTCTGAGTGACATGTATGACAAGGACACAGCCCACCATTGCTGGCTTTGAACACAGAGGAAGGGCCACAAGCCAAGGACCGAGGGCGGCCTCTAGGTGCCGAAGACAGTGAGGCACTGGGCTCCCTCGAGCCTCCAGAAGGGAACGCAGCCCTCTGGCACCTCCACTGTAGCTCAGTGAGACACCGGGCAGAATTCTAGCCCACCAACTGCAAGACAGTAAATTTATGCTGTTTTAGGCCACTAAGTATGTGGTGATGTGCTACAGCAGCAACAGAAGAGAAATACATTACATAAGCCTGCATTCCTGTAAGTCCAGCGTAAAGACTCAGCAAATTGAAGATTCCGAATACAAAAACAGTGAAACCTATCCAGGGGGACCTGAAAAGAGATTAAAGGTGACAGTGTGGCATGACCAGAAAGCAGTCAGAACAGTAAGTCCTCAGGCATCAGGCTGTGACATGGAATAGATTCAAGAAATAGCATTAACATTAAATTGCAAGAAAAAAAGACAATCAGAAATGCTGGGAGTGAGGGCGTCGGGGGTATGCAACAGACTCAATGTCCAAATGAAGCAGCGCATCCTCCAGCTTCCAGCCGTGAAATGGCGGAGCCGGCCCAGCCTGTCTGGGAGAGCTGCCATCAGAACCCCTGTCAGGCAACAGGGACCTCGCCTGAGGTGGCGGTGGGAGAGGGCTTGAGTTCACAGGAAACTTGAGGACAGGAGAAGGGTGGAGAAAGCGAGCCCCCTAGTGGCACCCGCCTGGCAACACAAAACTCCCTGGTGCACCGAAATGGGAATCTTCACCTGCCCAGTGGTCCTGGGTGACCACACTCCCCTACCTGGCAGAGGGGGTTCATGTTAGAGATCCTCAATGTCCTGGGGAGGCCGGGAAGCTCCCCATGGGGCCAGAATGAGCCCCTGGGGTTAGGAAGCAGGAGGCAGGTGGAAGGTCCTGGGAGGTGGGCAGCTGGACCCAGTCATGTAACCAGCCCTGTGTGCTCAGGCTGAGTCCTCAGGTGCTCTGCCTGTCCTGGAGGGGGTGACAGCCCTGGTCTGATCCCTTCCCAGGGAGTGGCACTGGGACCTGGGTCCTGGCCTGGCCCTGGAGCCTGTGGGGCCAGCGGGGGCTGGGCCCAGGAGCACCTGAGTCAAAACCAGGAAGACAGGCCCAGCCCAGTTGCAGCATTGGGTGAGGGCACCCGAGGCATGGCTGGGGAAGGGGAGCAGGACAGCTGACTGGGCCACCCAGGGCCCGTGGGGACATGGGACCCAGAATAGGAGCCCCAGGCCCAATGCAGGCCTTGCTATGAAGGTGGGGTGGGAAGTGCAATCCTCTCTTCCTGGAGCTCATGGCTCCCGAGTGGCCCAGACAGACCTGGGTCTGCCAGCCTGCCTGTGGTAGCATCACCTCCTCATTGGGGCAACAGCTAGTCAACAAATAAATGAGCCAGATCAAGAAATATTCATACCTTACCTTTCCTTCAGGTTCTTAGGGCAGGCTGGCCTCAGGGCTGCCCTAACTGAGAAAGGGGAGATGACCTGGGTGGGTGGGTTCTCTGGGCCCCTCTGCTGAGCAGTGCGGGGCAGGGGGGCTGGTTCTGGCTCTAGGAGGACCCCAGGGGTGCCCCCTGGACAAAGTCCAGGATGGCCTCTGAAGGCCTCATCTCCCCTGACCCTCCTGGTAGGGGGCGGTTTCCACACACCTGGAAGCACAGGGCTCTCCCCCTCTGAGGCTGCTCTGCAATTTTGGACAACAACCCCTCCCAGCCCTGGGAGGAATTTCCCAAAGCAACACCGATGAGCTCCTGGGGACAGAGCCAGAACAGGAGACACCACCTGGTGCAAAGAGAATGAGGATGGTGCTGCCCTTGACCTGGCTGCTTCCTGCTCCAGGTGCAGTTCCCTGGACCCTTCTATTGTTCACTTCCACCCCCCCACCCCCAAAGGAGAAGTGGGCTGCAGCCAGTTGTACCTCCATCCCCACCCTACCAGGCCCTCCCTCCCTCACACCTGACCCCTCTCAGCATCTGCCTCTGGGGAACCTCAGAGACAAGTGATTGTCCCTTTTTACTCTAGGGCTCTTATCTGAAGAAACAGCTCCCTCGGGCTATTAGAAGACCCGGTGGGTGGCCCTGTGGGCATTATTTGGATTTAGACAAGTCCCAAACTGTATAGCAGCCTGGGAGACTCTGTCTTCCAAAGTGGCTGTGCCAATTTTGTGTTTCCACCAGCAATGGACGAGAGTTCGTTCACCTTAGTTTTTCATATCCCAAAATTTGTACCCACCCTGTAGACTGTTGTGAGAAAGAAATGAGTTGAGGCATCAGTGCACGCTTAGACCTCTGCCAGCACAGAGCAAGCACCGTGCGGATGCCGGCCGCTGTCGTCATGACCACCACCTGCGCCCCACCGGCAGGGCTCTGAGATGAGGAGAGCTCCCAGCTCCTGAGGCCCCAGCGTGAACCCAGCGCCAAGAGGGCGGACCATCGCACTCCCCCTTCTCCAGACTGCTCCCGGGACAGCCCAGCCCTCCCCTCACCCGTGGGTCCTCTTCAGCAGTGGCTTCAATGGAACATTATTTCCAAGTATGTTTCACGGAACGTTATTTCCAAGATGTATTAGGGGACTTTATTTGTAAAAGAATTCTATGATCGCAGACTTTTGAAAAGTTAAATTGGATTTTTTTGTTGCGGGACTTTCTGGAGACTCTGGTATACTACAAGGCAGCAGGAATCTGTAAGAGGAAATATTCCACAAACTTACTTCCCTGCGGAACCCTGGTTTTGGAGGAAGTTCATGAGGGACTTATGAGATGCTGCCCCATGGTCTTTAGGGCCAACCTGGATCCTGGTGACTTCCTTGTTCCCTCTTTCTTGTAGAACCTCATATCAGACATCCTCCCTCTTCTCAGGTGGGTTCTTCTAGGGTAAAAACCGCATCCTTTTCAGCACCTGTCCCTGTCATGTGCCCCATCCAACAGGAGGGGGCGCTGGTGAGCTCAGGCCGTATTGCCTCACGTCCAGGTGCTCCTCTCCAGGTTAGGAAGTGGAAAGGAGTCCTGGGTCCTCATTGGGTGTTTGCTAAATAAAGCAAGTATGTAAAAATGCAAGTAACTTCAGGTGACTAAAGCAATGCTTATTTCCAATCTACGTCATGATGACCCTGCCCCCCTACCTCCCACTTCCCATCACTCCCATTCTCAATCTCCAGGCTGAGCAGCCTTGCTCTTCAGAGTCCTTCTTCACGAGTGTCTCCCTTTTTCTCCACTTCCAGGAGGTCTTTCCCCTTCTGAGTCTCTGAGGAGGCCCAAAGCCTCATACCCAGATCATCTACCTGCAAAGGAGGCTTGTTTTCCTTTTAATGTGAGAAGTAGATTGGACTGTGACTTGAAGAAGAGTTTACACGCACCCTGTCTTTCTCAGCCTGCTCATGCAGCTGCCCTGAATGGGAGGGCCCTGGCCGGTGTGGCTCAGCTGGTTGGGCGACGTCCTAAAAATCAAAAGGTTGCAGGTTCGATTACCAGTCGGGGCACATGTCTGGGTTGTGGGTTCGGTCCCCAATCAGGGTGCGTGCAAGAGGCAACTGATCAATGCTTCTCTGTCACATCGATGTTTCTCTCCTTCTCTCTCCCTCTCTTCCCCTCTCTCCAGAATCAATTGAGAGAGGAAGAGAGAGAGAGAATGGGAGAAATGGTTCCGTCATTTCAGAATCAGACTTCTTTACGAAGTAAAAATAACTTTGTGATGATTATAAAGGTACTGCATTCTGGTTAGAAAGGAGCATAAGAAGAAATTTTGAAAATCACCAGAACCAAACTTTTAAGCCATCTCTTAGAGTTAGACATTTGGGTTGTTGACAGATGTCATTAAAAATGATAACTCCATGCAAATCTTTGCTTATAAATCTCGGCACATCTTTCTAACCAGTCCCTAGGATAACTTTTCAATGGGTGTAATGCTTAGGTCAAACAGGCTTCATGTTTTTAAGGTTTTTAAGCCATGAGAAAGTCCCCAGCACACTCCCCCAGCAAAGTAAGAGATACCCATTTCCCAAAGTGTTCCCAACACTGAGGACTTCCATTTCTATATCCTTTGTGAACTTGTAGGTTAAAAATGCATTTCAGGTTTTTTTAATCCTCACTCAAGCATTTATTTATTGATGAGAGAGAGAGAGAGACAGAGAAACATCGATGTGAAAGAGAAACACCGATTGGTTGGCTCTCGTACACACCCCAACCGGAGGTCAAACCTGAAACCTAGGCGTGCACCTTGACCAGGAATCAAACCTGCAAACTTTCAGGGTGTGGGACGGTGATCCAACCAACCAAGCAGCCCAGCCAGGGCACATTTCACTTTTTAAAAGAGTAATTACACTGTTCTTGTAAAATTGGTACAGTCTTGCAAAAAAAAAAAAAAAAAAATAGAAGCAATACTAAAAAGAATAGAGAAAAAGGTAGAAAAATGTCCTAAACCCTATTGTCTGGAAATAACCATAGTTTTGTTTGAACGTTGTCCCAGAAATCTGTTCATTCAAGGCAGATTCAAGGATAGGCACACGGAAGGGCGGCTAGGGTGTGGTTCAGGGCAGAGACCGCTTCCCCAAGACACCTCCAAACTCTAGAAAACGAGCAGATGAGGTGGTGAAGCCTCTCGAAGCAGGGAGGCAGGTGGGGGTGGGGACCTCGATAGGGCTGGAGGTGGGGGTGGTAGAGACCTCAGGTGGGACACAGCCTGTTGTTGAAGCCCTCCAGTTTACGGTATTTGTTACAGCTGCGCGAGCTAACACACCAGGTAACAAATACACGCGCCAGGGCAGCCTTGGGGAATCGGAATCTGGATCTCCTCAGCTTGACACTTGGGTAGAGTTCATTTTATTTTCAACGCTTGCACTAATGGAATTTTAATTACATAAAAGATTAGACAAAATGTGTGGTTGGGTGTCTTGGTTTTCCAAGAAAAGTATTGAATTTCTCTGGGGAAAAGTGGAGGTAGATTCTTAGCTTATTGCTTTGCATCCAGTAAATAAATTGACAGACGTAGGTAGGCCTAGCAAGAATGGAAAATCACCAGGTGGGAAAACTGTACCATGGGAAACTGTAGCCAGGAAAATGCCTGCCTGGGAAACTGCCTGCCCACCCTACCCAGGACAAACAGATGCCGGGCTAAGACTGAGGTCTGGGGTCAGCCTATCTGGCATAACAGGATGCAGCTTTAACTTGGGCCTGACAAGATGTATCGAGAACAACGGTCAGCAGAAATGGCACCCAGCAACCATCTCTAGCCAATCAGACTCTGACACCCCAACCCGTTACCCTTTGAGGGGTTTTGCATTAAAAACCCTGCCCTAAGAACAACCGAATGAGTCTTAACCTCCCTTGCTTGGCTCCACATTTCCCTCTTATTCCCCGCTAATAAACCCTGCTCCTTAGCTCGCTGCATCTGGTTTGTTGAGCAACTCCAACCTAACAGAATTTGAATGACCGAGTGAGTAAATGAGTGGGGAACATCGAGAATTTCAGAAACGCAAAGCTGAATCGTCCCCCTTAGGGTGGGCCTTCCAGCTTGGCAGCAGCCACTCAAGGGCAAGCCACAAACGCCACAAAGGGCATCCCCCCCTTCTCCCCAGCAGTCTCTCCCTCTTCTTCCTGGGGCCCCAGGGATGAGAGGAGGCCACATGGAGAAGCCAACTCTCCTACCTTTGCCCAGGCCAGCCCAGGCTTACCCTCAGGACCCAGGACCCAAACCAGGGACACAAGTTCCAACCTCCAAGGGGAGTTGGGGGCTTCCTGCACAGGGTAGGAGGGAGGCTGGACCAGCTGAGTGTGTGGGGGATGGAGGCCCTTTTGTCTGCTGTGCCTCAGGCTACCCAAACCCCACACTCAGAAGGCAGGAGACCAGGGAAGCCAGCCCTGTTAGGAGAAGGCCCCATTGCTCTGGGCTCCTGGCAGAGTGAGCTTCGGGGCTCACCCACTCAGGGGATTATGGCCTTGTAAACACGCAGTAAATCCCCTCATGGGGAGCCATGATCCTGAGGAACGAAGGGCCTGTGTTGAGTCTTTCCCAGCACTGGGCCAGGGGAGACAAGGGGGTGGGGCTTCTCCAGGATCAGGGCCACCTACACAGGTGTGCACGAGTGTAGGTATGTGTGTGCGGGGCGTGTGCAAGCTCCCATGCACAGGAGTAGTGGGCGAGAGTGTGTGTGGTGCACCCACATGAGTGCATGTGTGCGCATGTGCATCTGTCATAACACTGCTCAGAGCTCTGTGAAAATGCGCCTCGTGTGTACTTTCCAGCAACTTCTGTCATTCCCTTTGTTCAGGCCAGAAACTGTCTCTTCCTCCAACTCCCACCCCAGGTAGTGCTTCCTGGGCCCAGACAGACCCTTCTCTGGGCGCCAAGCCCTGCCGCCTGGAGCCGGGAGAAGACACCTGAATTGGCATCAGAACTCCCAAAACTTCCCTCGAGCTGGGCTGGGGCAGGAGCACAGACCCCTCCGTGTGGCCCCCGGCCCGGCCGCAGAACTGTGCTTGTGAGATCTCAGGCCTCTTCTGCCTCCTTCCAGCAGGAGGTTCCTGGGCCCTGGCGTGGGGGCCTGAGCCCCAGGGATCCTCGCCAGGGAGACCAGTCCAGGGCCAGAGGAAAGGGCGCAGTTTTCAGGATAGAGCACCTCTCTGCTCTGGCCTCCCCAAAACGGTGGTTGTTAAATGGAATCCCCCACTGCTCCCCGAAACCGCATGTGGCCAGTACCACGTGGACAGGGCTGTGACTGTTCCAGAGCAGGAAACACAGGGATCACCAGGGTCTGCCGACTTTGTGGGTGAAGGGCCGTGTCTAGGTTTTCTAAATCTGAAAGTCTTTCTGGCAAGGACTCAGCTCTGCCTGTGATTGAAAGCAGCCCCAACTACATGCAAATGAGTGGGTGGGGCTGTGTGCTGCTGACACTCCGTTGACAGATGATGGCACTGAAATGTCCTAGAATGTCCACGTGGCACAAGATGCTATTCTTCTTGTGAGTTTTTTCTAACCATTTAAACATGTAAAAAGGGTTCTTAGCTCACAGGCTGTGCAGAAACAGGCAGACGGCCGCATTCAGCTATAGGCCACAGTAACTGAGCCCTGTCCTAGGAACCGGTGTAGGTAATGGAGGTGCCAGCTGAACACGGCCTCCGCCCGCCCCCCCCCCC
>PVJI01004651.1:0-105785 GCA_004026765.1 Micronycteris hirsuta | reverse complement strand
AGCTAACTTTAATTATCCTAATTACCACAAAGAGCTTGACAGGGTAGAGCCCAAAGAATCCAACGACTGGAATGGCACCGTGGCTCCCTCTGGGCCAGGCCCACAGGCCCACAATTCCAGCTCTGACTTCCCATTTGCAGAGACAGACTCCGCCCTGGAGCGCGGGAACGAGCAGCCTTGTGGCACTTCCTGTGAAGAGCGACGCACCTGTCGTAACCAACCCACCTGGACGAAGGTGAATAGATGGGGCCACGACAGACAGACACACTAAGTAGCATTTCAGAGCCAAAGCAGGCTGAGGCTCTCCCTTCCTGGGCCAGCTGGAGCGCCGGTAGCCTGGGTCACAGAACCAAGGCTTCCCAAGTCTCAATGCGAACTTGAAAACAGCCACAGCCAGGCAGTGAGGGGACACAGAAGGAGGCTAATCAGGGCTGCGTACCTTCTAGGGGATCTGTAGCTTGTCCAGCTCCCACTCGATACTGTTAACTCTGCCAGGAGAACAGCAGAGAGAAGACCCTGATATACTGGCCCCCTCACAAGGAAAGCTGGCTACCAACCCCAACGAAGACATGAAGTCCATCAAAACACAAAAAGACAAGGACCGCCAGCAGCTAGGCACATCCCTCC
This sequence comes from Micronycteris hirsuta, assembly GCA_004026765.1. Taxonomy (NCBI): domain Eukaryota; kingdom Metazoa; phylum Chordata; class Mammalia; order Chiroptera; family Phyllostomidae; genus Micronycteris; species Micronycteris hirsuta. Next base: position 105,158 of record PVJI01004651.1, on the reverse strand, counting down.
TGCCACCAGGAAATGGGGCGCTAACAGTGCCCACACCATCGGAGGCTGGCACAGGCCCCAAGAGCTTCCGATGCACCAGACAGCACTGCTCCGCGCGCAGTGATGCTCCGCGGGGGCGGAGAGTGAGGAGTGGTCGCCACAGCCCGCCTGGCCTCCGCCTTCCATCCTCCAAACCTTCAAACACAAACCCGAAATGCTTCCGGAGCCCACGAGCCTTCGGACCCAGGATCTTTCATATCCGCAGCAGACGGGTGAAAGTCTAACCATCCAGTTCTAACAAATCCTCTAAAATAGGTTTCTCGGTCCAACCCTCCTGCCTTACCCAAAGTCACACAGCCAAAAATGGCTCCATCAAGTTCTATTAGAAGCAGTTTAACATCAGTCATTCCCTCCATAACCAACACACTGTAACACACCAGAGTGATACACTAGTACTGTGTAACACTAGGCATACGGTACAATGTAACAATGAACCTGACTTTCCAGCCATGCCTTCTTCCCTGAGACCTTGCTCTAGTGGTCTCTTCACCAGCTTCCTCTTGCTCACATGGATATTTTTGCAACTGGACAGGTCTCACAACGTGGAGGAATGGAGCATAAACTAGCCATAAATGCTATTTTTCCCGGTGGCAATTTCCCCGGACCACCAGTACACTTCCCATAAACGTGCACACACGCACACACGGTTTTCCTAGCGCCAGGCAATCCTAATATTCTTGCCAATACTTGCCAAATGGAATGACAAGTAGATTCTTAGTTGACAAGTAACAGGTAAAAATAAACAGGACAGCAAGGCTAAGCCTGGCCGGTCACTGGTTCTCGAATGGAAGCTGAAGAGCAGAGGTTCCGAGGACTTCCACTTGCGGAGGGCGGGCTGAGCCGGGAGGCCCCCAGGGAGCTCTGGGGAGCCTTCAGTTCTGGCCCAGCTCTCCTCGCCTCACCACGTTCACTGCTTAGAACCAAGATCGCAAAACACTCCCGGAGAAGGGACCCAGGGCTCTCACCTCACTTGGAGGACAGAACTCCAGTAACTTCAAAGGACTCCGAAGTGGGGCCTCGGGCATACATTTCGGTAAAAGGATCAGAGCACAATTTGAGCGGATGAAGATCTACTGAGTACTACCAAATGCCAAGGGCGGGTGCGGCAGAGCAGGGAATGAGGGGGGTCCTTCCAGGTTCTGGCACTCACGGGGGGGCACCAGGATGAGGGGGTGTCCCCACAGGATGTTCCAGAGCATGCTCAGATGGCTCGCCGTGGAAGTGACGGGCAGGAAACACAGAAAACTCTGCCTTTCCTGCCACAGGCGGGGCATCGCGGGAGCGAAATGACAGCGGAGGACAAGTAGCACTTTGTCAAGAGGAAAAAATGGGGGAAGGCAGCTCATTCACTTTGCCACGCAGACACGAAGATGCCGTTGGGAGAGAAGCAGTTTCATAGAAACTTCATTCATCAGAGCGCTCAGGCTGGAGGGAGCCGTACGGAGCTCAGCGGGTTTTCGTCCTTCACGAATAACTTCTGGACACAGCCCGAGACTGCCTGCCAGCCGCAGGAAAGTCCACCGGTGACCTTCACTGGCCAGTCCTTCCTCTCGGACAACGGCCCCTCCTGCGCTCAGAGCTGTCACCCTGCCTGCGGCAGCGACACAGGCAGGGACACTGACTCTGAATGACCTCACAGGACGTGCTGAACGTGTCACAGGACACCGGTCGCTCACAGGGGTCGGTTTTCTCCGAAACGGGGAAACGGGGCGGCAGGAGTGGCCGGGGCAGCTCTGGGCAGCTGGGTGCCTGAGTTGAGGTGACAGTCCCGTCAGTGGCGCAGACAAAATGGACACGCCCTCCTCTGTGTCCAACGCTGTGTCGGTCAACTCGAGACCCAACGTCCCACCAGAGAGTGCCCGGTTAACGGCCACGGCCAACCCCCACCCTGCAGTCAGTGAGGGTAGCACCCCTGAATTCCCAGCCCCGCCACTGGGCTCCTGATAAGACAAGGGAAGCCCCCGCAGGGAATGGAGGAGCTGCCCTGATAAGCCAACAGTGTGGTGGGCTGCCAAAACCCACCTGTGTCCTTGGCAGGCACGCAGCATGCAGAAGGCAGACAGGCTAGGTTCTATCACTGTCCCCCACAGGAGGGGGAGGGTGTGGGAGGACAGGTTTGTGGGTATCTGCTCAGCTCAGCTCATAGCCCACTTCCCTGAGACTCCTCCCAGGTCTGGACTCCAGGGGCTCCGTTGATGCAGGTGACCCTCCCCCGCCCGCACCTGGCCACACCTGATGGGCCCAGAGCCACAGCTGAGCCCTGGAGAGCTGGTCCCCAAGCTGGCAAAGAGAGGACATCATCAATTGCAGGACTCTACAATTGAGTTTAAGGACTGGGAGAGCAAACTGACTGATGGGCCCGTGCTGAAGGCAGCGCCCCCTACAGTGACTTCTAGGAAGCCCTTCCTCGGAGGGCTTTGGAAATGCCTCGGGCCTCCCTGAGGCTCCACCACTCCGGGCCTCTGAATCCCCCACGCTGACCCGGCCTCCTTCCAACCAACGCCCGCCCTCTCTGCCCGAGCCAGGGTCACCAGTCTCCCCGAGGCAACAGGCCCCATCCAGGTGGAGAGAGGGACTCACCCAGACCTCACCACGAGAACAGAGGCCCCTGCTGTTTCTCTTGTCAGGGGGAAGAACAACCAAAACCCTCAACCAGTACCAAGACCAAAGTGCTTTTATCTACACTTTAAAAGGAAGCAAATTGAAAACCCGAAACGCCCAGCTAAAACATGTTACGACTTTACCCCCTACAACCTCAATGGTTGATCAATTCTTAATTGAAGTTGAAAGAATAGAAGAGTCTCAACACCAAAAATCAACAGTTTTGCCTCAGAGTGGGAAAAGAAAAAATTTAGGTTCTTGGTGAAAAAAAAACGAGAGAGAGAGAGAGAGAGATTTCCCTGAGGAAGAACAATCAGGTGAAGGAAGAGCGAACCAGCTGAGCTCAAAGGAGAGGCGCACAGGGCAGGACCGAGAGACTGCGCCCTGGAACTGAGTCTCTGCGTCACTCGGCTGTCCGCCTGGCCCCATTTTCCCGACACATTTTTTTTATTATGATAAGATCAGTTTTGAGTTTGAATCTCTTCATAACCCACTCGGTTGGGCTGACTCCACCCGAGGCTCCACACGGGTGTGGCTCAGCACACTTCCCCATGGGAGACCCTCGACCCGGAGCCCGAGCCTCCCTGCACACCCCCCTCCCGAGAACTCCGAGGCCCGGGTGTGGGAGAAGCCACACGCCCCTGAGTCAGCACGCACTCTCTGAGCGCCCCCTGCAGGCAGGCCCCTCCACCCGGCAGGCACTGCGACCACGCCTACAAACACAGGTGCCTGGGCTCACTGCTCAGGAACACAGATCAGGGGGGACATGACGGGGCGGCACTTTGCACCAAGTGGCTTTAGATCCTCCAAGAGGCAGATGGGAAAACAGCTGGGACAGCGAGTGTTCCATTGAGGCTGGTACCTGTAGGGGGGTGGAAGGTGGGAGGAGGAGGAGAGAACTGGGCAGAGAAACACTTGGACCACAAGGCAGACCTGGGAAAGCCCTCCCTGCCCCGAGCAGGGCTCTGGGGCAGAGACGACTGGGGTGAGTGGGCCTTGGCTGGGGACGGCCAGGCGCCAGCACCCCTGCAGTCCAGTCGATTGGCCAGGGGCTGCCTCAGAAGAGAGTGGCCCCCACCCAGCTGGGCAGCTGCGGGGCCCCCGAGGGCGGTGACCGCCGGAGGCTGTCCCACACTGTCCTCCATGCTGTCACAGACCCCCATGGACAATCTGTAACACAGGAGTCCAGCTCCGCATGGGTGACCCCAGCCATAACCAGCAAATGGGACTTTCAGCCAGTGCACGCCCATCAAAAATAATCACTGGAAAGCAAAATAAATCATGTTTTAATGTTGGGGACTAAAACTGCCACCCTGCCTGGGCTAGGGCCACTGTTGGGAGCCATTTCCTGGAGCAAATCTGCCTCCCCACCCCCCACCCCAGGAGAACCTTCTGGGTGCGGAGGAAGACCCGAGCCCTCAGGCACAGGGAAGGAGCTTTTACTTTACAAGTGAGTCTGCCCCCAGCTGCCAGGCAGCCGTTTCCATAAGCAGTTGTGGCTGGAGGACTTTCCCTGAAATGGCACAGAATGAAACCCAGCAGCTCCCCATTCCGAGGGTGAAAGACGCTGGCTGGAAGCCAGGGTGGGGGGTGGGACTGTCTCCCATCGAACTTATGACAGTCCTGTGAGGCATGTCCTACTGTTACTGTCACAAGATTCCGAGAATTAAAGTCACCGCCCCAGACACTGCTGTGTGAGGGTCTCGTACTTACCTCTTATTTACACGAAGAGCTTGCGGAGGAAGGACATACTGCCACACTCGTTGGTGAAGCCCTTGACCCTCCCACTGACCCTCTCAGGTAGGGTCATTCATTCATTCAGCAATACTTAAAGAATCGCTATTACATGTACCAGCCTGTCTTCCAGGGGACGGGGATGCGATGGCAGGGAAAGAGCCAGCAAGATCCCTGCCCCCTGGAGCTGGCCTTCCAGAACAGCAAGACCAACGAAAATAAACACATGGATGCCCTGGCTACTGGGACTCAGTGCACTCAGCGCCAGCCTGCAAACCAAAGGGTCTCTGGTTCGATTCCCAGTCAGGGCACAGGCCTGGGTTGCAGGCCGGGTTCCCAGGAGGGGGCGCGTGAGAGGCAACCACACATCAATGTTTCTCTCCCTCTCTTTCTCCATCCCTTCCCCTCTCTCTAAAAATAAATTTTAAAACACATGGAAACATAACTTCCGAATCCAAATGCCAGAGAAGAATGAAAACAGTGCCTGACAGTGACTGGCGAGGCAGACACTGTCGAGTTGTGGACGAGAAGGTCTCTCTCTGGAGGTGACATCTGAGCTGAGACCTGGGGACCACCAGGGGCCAGCCGTGCCGAGACCTGAAGGCAGCCTCTAGAGCATTCTATCACTGTTTGAGTGTGCGTTATGAAAATCAACACCGCTGAGCTGCGCTTCTGATGGGGAAACCGAAGCCTGTTTCGTAGGCACTCGGAATGGAGGGACGCAGATATAAATGAAGGGAGAAAGAAACACACGAAGACACGGAGTTGCCCCAGGTCAGAAGACTGGTAAGTGGGACCCTCCAGGCGGTTTTGAAAGACCAGACGAACGCTGGCCTGAACTAACAAGCAATTAAAGCCATACTGCAGCCTCGGTGGTGCCATGTTCATGCAACACAAGCCATCAGGAGGAAAGAACCCTTCGGGTGGCACTGAAGCCTGAACCTGGGGCCAAGATTAGGGCTTTGACATTTCAGAGGACACCAAGCAAATGCAACAATCAAGATAAAGCATCATGTGGAAGGCAGGTTGACCAGATGCCCCTCCGGGATGATGCATTCATTAGATATACCACTGAGTAACTAGCCTAAGAAAATTACAATCATATAGAAAGGGCAGTGAGTGGTCAGTGGAAATGGGGCTAAGGGTCAGCGAGAGTCTGTCCATCCAGGTGGGACTCCTGGGCCAGTGGGCCTCACGGTGGGGGAAGCCAGGTCCAGGCCGACCTGGAACAACGTGAGCCAGACTGCAAGACTCTTTCCTGTGTGTGGAGCTGCACAGGATACTGTCACTGATGATTCGTTTCTTGATACCAGATAGGCATACAAAGGCAGAATGTAGCCATTAGAAGAGTTAGTGCCTTACCTGCTGAAGACATTAATTACGTAGTCACCACCTTGTTCTCCTAATCAACTTCATCAATCAGAATAATATGAACACTGGTTAGGAGGGGCAGCATGTTTTATCGTGAGGCCTTGCCCAAAATATAGGTGCCTGGCAATCTTAGACTGCGCATTATTTTCAGGCAATCTCTGACCATCGGGAGAGCAGTAAGAAACGGGAACCTACGAGAGGGTTCTACAGAAGAATGTTCTCACCCTGGCTGGTGTGGCTCAGTGGACTGAGTGCCAGACTTCAAAGCAAAGAGTCGCTGGTTCAATTCCCAGTCGGGGCACATGCCTGGGTTACAGGCCTAGTCCCCAATAGGGGGCGCATGAGAGGCAACCACGCACTGATGTCTCTCTCCCTCTCTTTCTCTCTCTCCCTTCCCCTTGCTCTAAAATTAATTTTAAAAGATCAGTCACATCCCTGTCACCAGCAGGAAGTTTCTGACAACCAGGCAGGAGGCAGTGGGGACTGCTGGCCACAGACAAGCAGAAGAACAAAAAAGCAACACCCGCCGGAGAAAAGCGTCACCATGCAGACTCGCTGGCCACAGGCCCTGACCGCGGGCCAGCCACGTTTTCCTCCAGAGACAGGACAACCACGCAGTGTTGATGGGGAGTGTCTGCAGGATGTTTGCAGACACGTCCAGTGAGGAAGTGCTTACAGAAGTCAGCCCACGCTGCCACCTACGACAAGGAGGGTGCGCGGACATCCACACGGTCCCGTGAGCGCCTGGCCGGAAAAGCCAAAGACATCGACCCCTGGGCCCCCTAGAGAAAAAGCATGTGGACACCTGATCTAGCACATGTTGTCTCTACAAGACCAATCACCTGGAGAAGAGTTCCGGAAAGTTCCGTGAGTACATGCTCTGACATGAAGTGACACACACGTTACATGAGACTTCACAGAACTCCGCCCGCCCACAAAGAGGCCGAGGGCGGCCTCGCATTATTGATGAGCTACATGAGCGCTCGCCTTCAGATTCCTTCAGATTTTTTTTTTTTTTTAAGAATCCCACAAACCCTTGAAAATAGCCCATCCCAGGGAAACTACTTGTGGAAGTGATCTGGTCCAAAAGCCTTTTTAGGAAACTCAGAAAATTGTCAAGAAAGAATAAGGACACCCCTCCAAAAAAAGTCTCACACACAGACTTCCTTTCTTTGATCAGCCTTTCTTACTCCCGCCTCCGGCTCCGACACGTCCTTGTAATGTCTCCCTCCAGGGGAGCTCTGCGCCTTCCTGGGCTGGGCAGCACTTCAAGTCTGATGTATTTCAGTGGCTAAGTGCGAGCTGCGATTCCCACAAACGCCCCTCGGTGACAGGCCTGCTCCCTGCCAGCGCTCTGTGCCGGCCTCTGAGCTGAGCCCCTTGGTCCCCCAAACAGCATTTACTGCTCGTATTTTCTGGTTCTTAACACACTTCCCTACCCTGTTCTCTCCCCCTTCCGCACCAGCACCGGGTTGTTATTCTCATGACTTCCATCCTTTCAATTTCCTTTGACCTGCCCCCACCCCCCGCCTCCGCCTCAGCCTCTCCATCCTCTACCCCCCATCAGGAGCCCCTCCAGGCCCCTGCCCCCATCAATGGCTGCTTGTTGCCTTCTATTGAACGCAAACGGCTCATTCCTGCTCTCATACATAGAGCAGCTTCTGTCCAAATGGCTGGAGGGCCCTGCCTGGCGAGCCGTGTTTTAAGTTTTTAATGAGTCCAATTCGGCGTAGACTCATGTTAAGTTCTACATTGCAAGTTCTCCTGTTTGCTTCACAGGCAGGGGAAAAGAGTATCAGCACAGAGCATTTAAAACCTCACTTCTCAACCTACAGACAGTCCGCAGTTCCTGCCGGGTTGGAAATAAGCATCAAAGGAGATGCTGCGTCTGCTTGTTAGAGAGAAAAGCGGCGAAGGGAACGGGAACGGGCTCAACGCAAACCGAGAAGGGTAACGGGCGAGACCACTTGGGACGCGTGGTCTCCGCCTCCTGAAAACTCTATTTATAAACGTGTTCCTGAGAGGCAAATCAGCAGAGGATTTAGAATGTTTTCCAAATTCTGGAAATGTTCTGGAGGACCAGAATGTCTTCCTTTTCACGCCGGAGGCACGATGATCACTGCTGTGGCTGTCTCTGCGACGCCCGCAGGAGAAGCCGGCTCTAGCCAACAGGCCAGGCTCGCGGCTGGCACTTGGTTTCCAAACAGGCGGACATGTGTCGAGGTCACCTTCACATCCCATGGGCTGCTGGGAGTGACCGAGAGCATCACACACATGCACAGAGACACACGTGTGCACACATGTGCATGCACAGACACGTATGGCTGGTCCATGCAGGCGTCTCCTTCTCCCTCCCTTCTGCTCTCTGCTGCAGGAACAGACTCCCGGTGGGACACGGGGCCGGGGAGAGGGAGGCAATGAACTCCACACTGGACCCTTTCCCTCCACCTATGATTTTATTTTAGGCGCCAGATCACGGTTGGGCGGTGGTGCTTTTTAACTGGAATGCCATCATCAACACTCAGCTGCTTGTTTCTGAAAACAGAAATCTGGCCTGGGTGAGCGGGCCGCGCCGGCAGGGGTGGGCCGCCGCCGGGCCCCCACACTCCGTGTCCGACGAGCCCCACTTGAAAGCGCCATTCAGCTTTGCAGAGCCATGTGCAGCCGCCGGACAAGAGCAAATTCAGCGAGGACAAGCGATGCCTTCTGTCGGGCCTGGCCCCGTTCCTAGGGCAGGGGACAAGGACAAGCTGCCCCAACAGTCATTAACACGACAGGGACAACCCAAAAGGGCTGAGTGATTGGCTGCAGCACAGGACAAGCGGGGCTGGCGGCATCCTCTGGGGCTGGGGGACAGCCACCTGCCCCGCAGACCGGCAGAGTTGGAGGAGCTCCGGTGCGTCTGACTCCCCAAGAGCAGACTGAACGGAGGGCACCACACGAGGGGTTCCTGATGCACCTGGCCACCCAGGCTTCAGGCTGCTTCACAGACAGCCTCTGAAAGAACAGGCACACTGTGCGGGGCCGACGGGCACACTGTGCGCAGCCGACAGGGAGCAGCTCTGTGCCAGGGAGCTTTTCAATAGCTTCCTTTTGCCCCTGGTGTCTGATGTATAATTTACTTGCAGGCCAAAGGTCTTCAGCAACACTGATATGAACCTTTTAAAAGATTAAATTTCATCATGATAGTATTATAAAAATATGAGTGCTGGAAAAAACTCGTAGAGGTTGCAAATAAAGGCTCTCATTTCGAGGCTGAGGAAACTGCGGCCCAAGGGGGGGAAGTGTCTGCTTGCAGACACACAGCGAGCTGCGGGCAGCCTGGGTACCCCCCACCGCCCCCCAGTGCTGGACCCGGGGCTCTGTCACCATTTCACGCTGAGGCTTCTTCCTGTCATCATTAGGGAAAAAGTAGGAAGATGGAGAAGAGATGTGACGAGAAAAGCAACTCCTTCTGCCATCTACAAAAAGGTCACCGAATACACTCATTTAAAATGCATCCCACAAAATTTGAAAGTAAAATGCAAGCTGCAAGTGCTCACAAAATGTGAGTGAACTAAAAAGAAAAAAAAATCTAATGTTGGATTGTCTACCGATGCAAGTCACTGAGATGCAAAGGAAATAAACAAGGTTATTAGGAAAGCCACGGGAGCGCATTTAAGGAAGACACCGGTGCAGGAGAGAACACTCGGCGGCGGGGAGCAGCAGGTCGACCGCTGGACTTTCGTGCAGTTCAGACTCACGTCAGATCAAAGGCTCCACGTAACGGGAAGGAAAGGGACCAACTAAAGAATACTTCTTACAGAAATAAAATATCCACATCCAAAACACAAAAAGAATATCTGTAAAGCAATAAAGATCAATTCATAGCCAAATGATAGGAAAAGGGTTTTCACAGAGAAGAAAACATGAATGGCCAATAAACACACGAATAGACGTTCGAAGTTGCTAACAGCCGCCGAAGGGAAAATCAGAACAGTAAGGAAATATCAGCGCCACTCAGCAAACCAACTGCACGTGAGGCTCAGGGCGATATCAGCCCCTGGAAGGACGCAGAGGTGAGAACTCGCCCATGTCACCGGGAGGGGTTGATGAGCAAAGCCATTTCGGAAAACAATTTACTGCTTTGAAATACCCCCAACATGCAAACCCTGGGCCTGAACATTCCCAGTGCCTGAAACTTTTCTGGAAAAGCACTTACACATGTGTACGATGCAACATGCAAGTACGATGAACCCACCACATGGAAAACAGTAAAAACGTGTCACCCAACTGGCCCATGCGCACTGCAGCATCATATACAATAGCCAAGACACAGGAGCAACCCAAGTGCCCATCGACAGGCAGGCGGGTGGGGGAGAGCCAGGGGACCACCTGTGCAACGGAATGTGATTCTGCCGTGAGGAAGCAGGAGCCCTGCCATCTGCAACAGCGTGGATGGACGCCAAGGGCATCGTGCTGCGTGAAGTCAGGTGGGCAGAGAAAGGCAGTACCATTGAGCTCCCTTACGTGAGGAACTAAGAGACAGACGAGCGAGCTGTGTCACAAACGTGAGCCGTGTCACAGACGCCGAGTGCAGACATGTGGCTGCGGAGTTAGAGGGCAGACAAAGTGGGCGCAGGGGGTCACACGGTGCGAACTCCCAGTTACAAAATAAAGAAGTCACGGGGATGTGAAATGCGGCACGTGGCTGCAGTCAGCAGTGTGTTATGTATCTGAAAGTTGCTAAGAAAGCAGACCTCAAAAGTCCTCATCACGAGAATAAACTCTTCTGTAACTATGGGCCGTGACAGATGCTACCTAGACTTCGTGTGGTGGTCGTTGCACAGCAGAGAAAAACGGCAAATCATGACACTGTGCATGTGAAACCAATGTCATGTTACGTGCCAACTGTGTCTTCTTTTTTTTTTTTAAATCAGGTTGGGAGACACCTGCTTTCAGCAATGGTTGCCTGGATAATCCCAACCAGGTCACAACCAGAAGAGCTGGTCAAAATATAAAGATGAGACTTCCGGTCAAGATGGAGGCGTAGGTAGACACACTGTGCCTCCTCGCACAATCAAAAGAGGAAAAACAACAATTAAAAAAACAAAAACAGCCAGATCTGACAGAAAACTGAACTGAGTGGAAGTCCGACAACCAAGGAGTTAAAGAAAACACATTTATCCAGACCAGTAAGCAGGGCAGAGCCGGGTGGAGAGCACTCAGCAAGACGCGGTTTGTGTAGCAGTACCAGCAACACTCCAGCTGCCTGGAGAGGCCCATGGCAGACGCGCCTGGCCAACACGCAGCAGGCGCACTTGGTGAAACCGGGACTGAGACTGGTGGACTGGGCGGTCCCTCATTCTCACGCGGATAAACCTGGAGGAAAAGCTGGGGAGTGGAACAGACCACGTGGTCCACCAACGCAGGGAAATAAAGCCTCAAACCACTGATTGAATATACCTGTGAGGGTTGAGGCAGCAGCGGGAGGAACTCCCGGCCTCACAGGAGAGTTCGTTGGGGGGACCCACAGGGACTTGGAACTGTGCAGGCCTGTCCACTCACGCCGGAGCCAGCAAAGAAGGACCCAACTTGCTTGTGGGTAGCTGGGGAGGTGTGGCCATTGTTCTCTCAGGCGCCGCCCCCACAGACAGCATCACAACACAACGACATGGGTTACCCCGCCCTGGTGAACACCTAAGGCTCTGCCCCTTAAAGTAACAGGCGCACCAAGAAAAAAATGGCCCAAATGAAAGAACACATCAAAGCTCCAGAAAAAATACAACTAAGTGACGAAGAGATAGCCAACCTATCAGATGCACAGTTCAAAGCATTGGTAATCAGGATGCTCACAGGATTCGAAAAAAGATTGTCGCAATTACTTGAACAAATGAAGGATAATATAAAGGACATGAGGGGAAATCTGCAGGGAACCAATAGGGATGAGAAGGAAACTGGGACTCAAATCAATGGAGTGGACCAGCAGAAAGAAAAAAACATTCAACCAGAAAAGATGAAGAAATAAGAATTCAAAAAACTGAGGAGAGGCTTAGGAACCTCCAGGACATCTTTAAACGTCCCAACATCTGAGTCATAGGGGTGCCAGAAGGAGAAGAGGAAGACCAAGGGATCGAAAACTTATTTGAACAAATAATGAAGGAGAACTTCCCCAAGCTGGTGAAGGAAATAGATTTTCAGGAAGTCCAGGAAGCTCAGAGAGTCCCAAAGAAGTGGACCCAAAGAGGAACACACCAAGACACATCATAATTACATTACCCAAGATTAAAAATAAGGAGAAAATCTTAGAAGCAGGAAGAGAAAAGGAGACAGTTACCTACAAAGGAATTCCCATAAGACTGTCAGCTAATTTCTCAAAAGAGACTTTGCAGGCAAGAAGGGGCTGGAGAGAAGTATTCCAAGTCATGAAAGGCAAGGACCTACATCCAGGAATACTCTATCCAGCAAAGCTATCATTTAGAATGGAAGGGCAGATAAAGTGCTTTCAGATAAGGTCAAGTTTAAGGAGTTTATCACCACCCAGCCTTTATTATATGAAATGTTAAAGGGATTTATATAAGGCATGGGGGGATATCAACAGGGGAGTGGTAGGGGGAGAGAGGGGGAAAAGGTACAGAGAATAAGTAGCACAAATGGTAGGTAGAAAACAGACAGGGGGAGGTTAAGAATAGTATAGGAAATGTAGAAGACAAAGAACTTATGTGTATGACCCATGGACAAAAACTAAAGGGCATGGAATGGGAGGGGTGGGGTGGAGGGGAATAAAGGGGGGAAATGGGACAACTGTAATAGCATAATCAATAAAATATATTTTTTAAAAATATATATATAAAGATGATTTCTCGAAAGCATCAGAAAAACAGACCGAAAAGGTGAAGAATCACTGAGCCAGACTCCAGGGGACAATGGAAGCCCAGGAAAATGAGCCTGGGGAATCAACGCCCCCCCCCCCCACACACACACACACACACGAGTGCGTACTCTGGTCTGGGAGCCTCCAGGGCCACCTCATGGGAAAAAGATCAAATCGGACATGGGCCACCACTCTGAGTGTTTCAAATCAAGTCAAGTCAGTCCCTGCAAGTGTCAGTGAAGGCAACCCGAGTCGACTGTGGTGTCCTAGACGTCCAACGCTGGGGTGGCCCCAGCAGAGCACACCTAAGCCCTCCTGAAGAAAGGGGACATCATCTGAGGACTCGATTCCACCGACACTTCTGAAAACACAACGGCTGGCACGCAACAAACCCTAACCAGACACCGGCGGAGACGGGGCCGCGTGGGCTGTCGGAGCTGCACGTTCCGAGAGGCAGACCGCGGACCCTGGGGGGCGCAGCACAGTGTCGTCAGCCAGAGACTTAGGTCACTTTTTTAATGTTTTATCACTTTATTGGGAAAAAATTCAAACTTACAGAAAAACTATAAAAACAAGAATATTATGAAGAATACCCAGAGTCACTTTCACTTGCTTTTTTTTTGCTTTTTCCCCAGATTCACCCATTCCCACTTGACTCTATGCACTCTATTTTTGCATCGTTGCTCACTCACTCTCAAGTACGTGCATGCTCTCTCTCTCTGACTTAACATTTGAAAACCAATCAATGTACTTCACCAAAGTAAACAATTTCTAAAGAAAGAAGTATGATGATTTCAATAAATGAAGACAGACAATTTCACATGATACAATATGATAAGTCCTCACAGCAAAGTAGAAATAGAAGAAAACTACCTCAATCTTATCAAATACATCCACCAAATAAACACTTACAGGTAACATTATAGTAAATGTGGGAAGACTGAATGTTTTCTCCTGAAATCAAGATCTCAACAACAATGTAAGAAAAGAGAAAAAAACAGCTCTCCAAACTGGAAAAGAAGTAAACTGTCTATATTATCAGGTAACAAAACCGGTGTACATCCACAGAGAGTTCTCAGAGATTCACCAAAAAAAAACGTTTTTAGAGCTACTTAGTGAGATTAGTAAAGTCATGGAATGTAACATCAATATAAAAAGCCAATTAGCCCAGCTGGTGTAGCTCAGTGGATTGAGCGTGGGCTGGGAACCAGAGGGTCCCGATTCGATTCCCAGTCGAGGCACATGCCTGGGTTGCGGGCCAGGTCCCTGATGAGGGCCATGTGAGAGGCAACCATACATTGCTCTTTCTCCCTCCCTTCTCCTCTCTCTGAAAATAAATAAAAAAATAAAATCTTTAAAAAGCCAATTATATTTCTAAATTAATAGTTGGATATTAAAATTTTAAACAAGAATACCATTTGTAATAGCATCAAAAAGCAGGAAATACTTAGGGATAAATTCAACAAAGTATTTGCAATATCCCTACACTAGAAACTACAAAGTGTTACTCAGCAAAATTTGAAAAGACCTAAATAAATTGACAGCTATCACCTATTCGTGGATCAGAACACTCAATATTGTCAAAAATGCATATGAATTCTCCCAAGCTAGTCTCTGGATCTCTGGATGCAGTGGGACCTCAATCAAAATCCCAGAAGGCTTTTTTTTCTAGAATTTGATAAACTGAACCCAAAACTTATTTTGAAATTCCAAAGACTTAGAATAGCAAAACGGCTTTGAAACAGAAGATAAAATTTGAAAAAGTTACAAGCCCTGGTCTCAAAATAATTAAGATGGCGTGGCCCAATAGACATAGCTGCACCTGGAACAGAACAGAGTGCAGAGACAGGCGCACACTTCCACGCAGCCAACAGATTTTCAACAAGGGCATCGCAGGACGTCACTGGGGAATTTGTTCTCAACAACTATGCTGGGAACTTGGCCAAAGAAAAGAAAAAAAAGAGCCACAGGAAAGAAGGGAGAAAGGGACAGAGAGGAGGAAAGGATGAAATGAAGGAGGGAGAGAGAGAGAACCAAAGAAGGAAAAAGACCAAGAGCAGAGAGCCTGCATCCCTACCTCAGGCCACACACACATATACAAAGCGGCGCAGGGCGCGGGGGCGAGGGAAAGAATTACAGACCTAAGCATACGATCTGAAAAAACCCTACGAGGAGATACAGTCCAAAATCTTTATGGCTCTGGGTAGGGTAAAAAATAGAACTCAAAGATCACAAACCATAAAATTAAAAATTGATAAGCTTACTAAGTTTAAATTAAATTACATTTTGATGCGGTAAACTACTACATCGAAATTTAAAACTTTTGTTCCTCAAAAGGCAGAAAATTAAAAAGGAAATGAAAGTAAAGGGGAAGCCTGACTAGAAGAAAATGTTCCCAAATATCTATCTGATAAGAGCCTAGTGTCCAGAACATAAAAACAACTCTTAGAATTTAACAATTAGAACACAGTCAACCAGATTGTTTTAAGTGGACAAAAGATTCAAACAGACATATCCACAAGAAGATATATGATTGGCAAATAAGCACAGGAAAAGATGCTCAAAATATTTAGTTATTAGGGAAATGTAAATAAACCACAGTGTAATGAGCCTATATATTCACTGGAATGACTAAAATTAAAGACAGACACTGTCAAACGTTGACAAGGGCGAGGAGCAACTGAAACTCCCCCACCACACACACAGCACACAATGATGCAATCTCTTCGAAACACAATTTGTAAGTTTCTTACACAATGAAACACGCACTCTCCCTGTGACCCAGTGACCCAGTGACCCACCCCTGGATACTTAACCACATGAAATGTTAACGTACCTCCACACAAGGACTTGTGTATGAACGTTTGTGGCAACTTCATTCACAATAGCACAAAACTGGAAACAATTGAAATGCCCATGAACAGACAGGTAACAAATTGTACCTACACGGCGGAACGCCACTGCGGAGGGGAGGACGGGTGAGGTGCTGACACACACAACGTCCTGGAGACGTCCCAAAGCAGCACGCTGAGTGAGAGCTGCCAGACACCTTTCCGGCTCTGTTCGACTGGAGCATGAGCCCATCTGCTCTACAGAGATGGAAAGTAGGTCAGCGGTTGCCTGGGAACGAGGGTGGGGAGGTTGAATGGGATCCGGCACGCGACACCTCCGTTGTCATGGCAACGGTATGCATCTTGCTGGTGGTGTTGATTAGTCAGGTGCACACCTTTGTCAAAACACAGCAGATGTACATCGAAAGTGGATGCGTTTTATTGTATCCAAATGATACCTCGAGAACTTCTAATTTTTTAAAAAGCAGGCATAGGAAAAAAAGACGACCTTGGAAGCAAAAATAGTTAGACTGTCGGCAACTGCCTGACACAAACCGTATGAGCCCGAAGACGGTATAATGATCTATTCAAAGTGGGGAGAAAGTAAGTGCCAGCTTCGATCTCTACAACCAGGCAAAGTATTCTTCCAAAACAGAAACGGAGCAAAGGTATTTTCAGCAACAACTGACAACATTTACCTACAGCAAACACTGTTACATAAAACACTAATGACGGCAGAATCAAAGCAACCCCAGAGGGAAGAACAGAAGTGCCGAAAGGAATAAAAGAGCGAAGAAAAAGGCAAATACGTGGGTAACAAAGTGAATATTGACCGTGTGAAATAACACTGAGGGGTATTGATCTGCACCGTAACAATGGCATCTCATTAGGGAAAGTGATCAATGGCATTAAACTATGGTCAGGAGCTGCCTGGAAATACAGCACAGTTACCAAATAATACTAGATTTCAATAAATAAAAGTGAAACGTGGAATTCTCTAGAGCAGCCCTAACACAATGAGTGTGCAGCTTCGCAGCTAACTGAGAATGTATTTATGATCAGCCTTTCCCTAATCAATCTAAAAGAAAGCAAGGAAGGGACAAGGAACAGGAACAAGAGAGGGAAATCACATAGTAGGACCACAGATAAAAGCACAGGCAACATTAGTAACGATAACATTTATCGAGGGCTTACTCAGCCCAGGCCAGCCGTCTCGGGAAACCCTCAGCATTCTGGAAGGAAGGCACCCCTCAGGGTCCAGTCAGTCATCTGAACAAGCAACGTTCACTACAGAGAATGATCAGCTGCAATGGGGGAACGGTATCAGAGCAAAATGAGAGCTCAAAGAGCGCGTACAGAGCCAGCCCCAAGGGGGGCCCCTTGGCCGGGGCTGGAGGGGCCTGCCCGGGGCGCACAGGCTCAGGCCCCGCCGTAGCCCCCGGAGGCAGACTTCACTGGGCCGCCCCGCTCATTGCCAGGGCAGCAGGCACACCTAGAGGCCCGTGGGCACCCAGAGCAGGTCAGCCAGTCTGGAGCGCACGCACCAGCAGGGTGGCGCCAGGTGTGGGGTGCGAGATGTCTGCACCCGGGGCCACAGGAATCGAGTCTCCCGGATAGAGGAGGACCGGGGCAGGCAGGCAGGCACACAGAGGGCAGAACCAGGCCTGGGGGCACACCGCCCAACTTGGAAAGACCCCAGACAAGGGGTCCCCAGGCCAGATGGGGGCTGCGAGCTCACAGAGGGCTCTGCACGTGCGGGTTCACAGCCGGAGTGGAGCGACACGGCTGCCCCCCCACGTCCACCGCTGCAACCAGGGGGTGCAGAAAGAAGACAGAACTGGGGCTGCAGGAGGAGGGGGAGTTCCTTCCTCCCGCCCTGTCCCTCCAGCGCCCTCTCCTGACGAAGCTGAACATCGCCGCACAGGGGGAAGGCTCAGTCTCAGGGCAGGCGGTGGAGGGTGCCTCAGGGCCCCAGAAGCACACACTTGTGACGGCCTAGGCAGGTCCTATTGGCACTCCACTCTACCAAGGAGGCAATGGAGCCAACCAAGGTCACTAGTACAGTAAATGACAGCCAGGACTCAAACACAGACACAGGGCTGCTTCCCTGTGCCAGGAGTGAAAAGACAATGACCGAACACAGACACCCGGGAGTCTTTCGTCCCCACTACGGGAACGGCAGTTGAGAAAAGAGGTGAGCGCGGTTTGCATGCACCCGGGAAGTAACACGTGCACAACGGCGAGCACCTCGCGGAGTTGTTGGAACAGAGAGTCCGTCAGGGTCGCACACAGAGCGGAGACAAGGGCGGGCGCGTGCGAAGGGACTTACTGCAGGGGGTAGCGAGGCAAGTCCGAGACCTGCAGGGCAGGCAGGAGGCTCTCGGCAGGAGCTGAAACCCCTGTCCACACACAGGCAGCTTGTCTTCCCCGGGAAACTCCAGTTCCAGCCTTAAGGCCCTTCCACTGATGAGGCCAGACCCACCGGTTTCGCTAGGCTAACCCCCTTCCCTTAAAGTTAGCTGACCATGAACAGTAACCACGGCTACCGCATGTAGCACAGCAATGCCTGGACTGGGATTGGGCCGCTCGGCGGGGGCGACGCGTTAACACATTCAAATGACCCCCACGAGCATTAGCTGGAACTTTCGGGGAAGTAATTTTCCAAAGCAGGCAATAAGCCTTTATAAACATCCACAACCAGCACCATCACTTCTGGAAACACACCTAAGAAAATCATCTAAGAGATGAAAATTCAAGTACTACTTGGAACAGCAAAATATTTAGAAATCACCTAACTGGCCTCAGTAGGGAAATTAAGTAAATGATGCAACATCCCTCTGAAGATTGAGGGAGGAGCTACTGAAAGGCTTACAAAAAGCTTGCAATTACCTCCTGCGACAGAAAATGAAGCCCCAAAGGAAAGAACGTGCTAACGTCGGAGGCAGAACAGCGACTGCTCCCGGAAACAGCGCAAACAGGGTTCTTCATACTCTGCTCGCCATTTTCCAATGATGACCTCGCAGTCCTCTCTAAAGGGCGCAAAGAGAAACGAAGAAGAACGTTCTGTGCGGACTAGGAAGCACGCACAAAAGTGAGGCGTCGTGCCGACAGCTAGGAGGCTGTGTCCCGGCACAGACCCCGCACCTTTGGTAAGCAAAGGGGGCGCAGACCTACTCTCGCCTCTGAGACGGGGGAGAGGATCGACGGGGGAGAACCGCACTGCCCCCACCCGCAGACGCCCCAAACAGGTCTGACGTTTCCCGGCCCGCGGGAAGCCGACATCAGTAAGTTGCCACTGGAAAAGCAGTTTCCCCGGCTCTGCCCTGCCCAACTCTGCTCAATTTCACGGTGCACGACTCTCGTCTACATTACTGTCACTCGGGCGCCAGAGACAACAAATAGAAGCAAGGCTGTCGGTGTTAACAGATGTTTTAAGAAAACAAACAACCACAAAAAACCTAGACATTTTTTGTGCCGTTTCAAGGGGTTGTTTCGCGTCAGTGGCACCTGCTTTGGTGGAAAATGCTTAATTATACTGCTTCCGTTTCGATACCAGGTCAATTCACTTTCCCTCCTGAGGAAGAACTGTTAGCTAGAAAGGGAGTGGGGAAATGTCCCCGGCAATGACCGTCACCCGCTGCCTGGGACACGCTCAGAGCAGGAGGCTGGTGAGTTCTTCCCAGCGAGGATCCCAGAGCGGCCAATCAGGAGTCTCCGAGGGACCTGCGGGTATGACAGAGGAGACCAAGCAGCCCACGCAGCCCTGTCCTCCGCAGGTTCACAGAGGGGACCGTCACCTGCCGTCCCTCCCCACACAAGACACAGAGTACTTCCAGCCATGGCCTGAGCCCCAAGACACAGCCCTCTGTGGGGCCCCTGGGCCTCCGGCCACGGGCAGGGAAAAGGAGAAACAACAGAAGCCCACTCTTGGAGAAGAAACATTCTAGAAGCGCCTCCAACACAGCTCCCTGACATGCAGCTCAGAGTCCCCCAGTTCTTAGCATGACCTCTCGGCAGCGAAGGTCCCCAGGACCTGAGGTGCTGACCAGCATGGCAGGGGATCCCGGACTCGGAGCACCCGGACGGCCACTGCCACCACATGGCCTCCTTTATCACACTCGCAGGGACCGGCTGGCATCAGAGAGTTGGCAGGTGGAGGCCAGGGGCCAACTCTGACCCCAGACCATCTTCGTCTGGCACCTCAATTGAAAATAGCATCAGGAGATGCCTCCCACAGACCGGCATTTCTACGCATCCGAAACTCAACTCGACTTACAGGACAGATTAGGATTGCATGCCTGACAACCGAAGGGCCACGGAGAGACCCCTCCCAGGCCACGGCTCTGGTGCCCCAGAAGGGACCCCACATGGAGATTCAGGGAGAGTGGCGCCCCAGCAAGCACACAGAAGCTCCATGCCCTTCCCCAAACCTCACCCCACCCGCACCCCCTGGCTGGTCCGGAGTTCTATCCTTTCGTAATAAACCTGAGACCAAAAGTCAGCTGCTTTCCCAAGTCTGTGAGCTGCTCCAGCAAATTAACCAAACCCGAGGAGGGGCTCATGGGAACCTCGGCTCTGCGGTGGCTGGTCAGAGACCCGGCTGACAACCTGGACCTGCACTTGGCATTGGCAGAGGAGGCCAGCCTTGCAGGACAGAGCCTCCACTGGGGGTCTGAAGCATCCCCAGGGAGACAGCGTCAGGACTGGGCTGAACCACCCGACACCCCCACTGGTGGCAGAGCATCGCGTGCGAGCTGAGGGGACACTGCACACGAACACACTGGAATCAGAGTCAGCATTTTCACCCAGTTTTGGGGGGCAGTACGGGGCGGAGGGGACTGCGGCAAATGAGAGCAGGGCTGCTTCTTAGACGCCTACCATCAGCCCCAGCTCCGCATTCTCCAGAGATACCCGAAACGTGTGTTTTTAAGTCAAATCTCCTGACGTGTTCATTATTGGCCCAAACTGAAGGGAAAAATGTACTCTACAAGTCACACAAAACAGGCTTGTGGATGACCAACTTGCCGCCTGGACACAGGCGCTGCCTCTGCCTCAGGGCCAGGTAGTGACTGCCCCGCGATGGCACAGTCGAGCAGCCCCGTCCCCAGGGGAGGGCGGGCCGGGCCCTCTCCTCCCCGGGAATCTGAGCTCACCCCCGATGAATCGCTCAGCGTCAGAATGCCTCCAATTCATCATCGCTACTTTTATTTTTTTTAAACGATTAAATATCATTTTCTTTCCCTTTCTAGCAAGATCCAAGTGACAGCCGATCCATCAGCTTGTCTGCTGCTGTTGAACTACAGCGCTTTGCATTCGTAATTTCCTACTTAGGTCGTTCTTCTAAAAGGAGGGATAACTTAATCCTGCCCCCTGATAGCAGGGAGATTACACGGCGGTCCTGAAGGCCGGAGTCCCTCTGACTTGCTGCCAACAGACGGCCCACAGCATCAAGGCAGAAGAACCTCGTCCCACAACAAGGCATGCCAGGGCTCGCGTCTGGAACCTCACACGCAGCGGCCCATCGGGGCAGGCACTTCGATTTGGCAACAGTGACAAGGCTGAAGATACAGTTCACCCAAGAGCAGCGACCCACTGTGACGACAGACCCCGGAGTCTGGGCTTCCCCGTGGGTCATGGCAGCCCCCGGCAAGAGGTAGATTTGGCGTGGCAACTCAAAAGAACCACAGACATAAAGCACACTGAAGTGCCACAGACCGGTTTTCCTGACTATGCGCTGGGGCTCTGGTCTTTTCCAGTCCACGGTAATCTGCCCGCTCACCCTGTTTTTACACATGTACTGACTCAGTCACGGTTTGCAACTTCCGGGGAAACAGCACGACCCCAGGGCACCAGCACAAACAGGTAAGGCTGTACGCACGCAAACGGGCGCCGCAGTCCACGGGAGCGAAAGTTTTAAATACCATTTGTCCACCAACAGGAGAATGAGGAAATAAATGACGAACTATCTGTCATATGGGATATTATTCGTCGGGGGGAATAAAATCTAGAACTACATGTAGGGACAAGGCTTCATTCAGGAACTACTGCGCGGAGCCAGAAGGCAGGTTCCGGAATGAGCCGCTGAGCACGGTGCTGGTTATGGGGTTTGAGAACAGGCCAATGCAGCGTCTGTGGGAAGCACCTCAGTCCGGGCTGTTGGAACAGACTCCACAGACAGGGGCGGGGAGGGGCGGGGAGGGGCTTACGAACAACAGACGTCTCTCTCAGTCTGGAGGCTGGGTGTCCACGGTCAAGGCACGGGCAGACGTGGGGTTCAGTGAGACCGGCTTCCTGGCTCAGAGGGGCCGCCTTTCCTAGGTCCTCACGTGGTGGGAAAGAGCGGGAACTCCTGGGGTCCCTACGATCGGGACAGCCTCCTCCCAAAGCCCCCACCTCTGACACCATCGCCATGGGGTCAGGGTTCAGCATGTGAGTTGGGGGGGCGGGCAGGGGGCACAAACATTCAGACCACAGCAGCACCGATGCGGTGATATCCAATCAACTTTCCTGAGAGGGATAAACAAAACCCAGGACAGTGGGCGCTCTCGGGGGGAGACGGAGAAGGCAGTGGGGAGAGGGTTGTTCGTTGCCGCTTTTGCTTTAAGCTCGGCAGTGAACTGGGGAAACGCCCACCTGGGACAAGGCTAGGTGGCAGACAGATGGGTGTCTGTGACAACAGTCTCTGTGTTTTAAAGTGCGCTGAAATGGGTCACAGGCTAGTCGCTCAGAGAGGTGGTCAAGGTCGACAGAGACAAACCACGCGGACAGATGCACCGTTGACAGGATGGGATGAAAATGGCACTTTGCTACCCCATCCAGTCAAGGGGGGAAAATCAGGCATGTCTCAGTAGCGGGACAGGCCACAACCCCTGACCAGTGCCCCCCAAAATGGCCCAGCTCATCAGAAACAAGGAAAGGCTAAGAAACGGGCACAGCCAAGAGGGACGAAGGAAGCGTGACGTCTACATGTAACTCGGTGTCCCGGACGGGGCCCTGGGGCAGAGAAAAAGGATGTTCAGAGAAAACTGAAGAAATCCGAACACAGCACGACGGAGCTTAGTATCGACGTCGAGCCCTTAACCCGAACAAGCGCACTGCGCTGACGTAAGGTGTTCCTGAGGGGGGAGGGGATGCGAGCGGGGTGTGAGGGGCCGTTTCCGTGCGGAATCTCTGCACTATCTGCTCGGCTTTTCTGTAAACCTAACGCCGCCCTGACTGTTAAAGACCACTAGTGTTTCTGAAATGTGACATCTGGTGGGACAGGGGAGTGCTGCTGAGGGCGGGGGGCTGCACACCCCTCCTGCAAACAGTGTCTGAGAACAGCTCGCGGTCCCGGAAGGCGCGGCCACGTTGAGCTGGCACCTAGGGAAAGCAGGACAGGATGTTCGCCACGGAACTGGATAAAACCAAATAAAATGTCCTTTTAGGAGACACAGGTTTCTTCTCAGGCAGAAAGGGAAAGCGAACCGGGGGGCTTGGTGCCTTTCGCGTCGGCTTCCAGGCTGGGTTCCGGCACTGAGGCTTCACCGCAGGCAGGCGCGGGACACGCAGACTTCGAGATCAGAGAGAACGCCCTCCAGGGAGCTGCGAGCCCCGAGGGCGGGGACCCGGGGAGGCACCCCAGCAAAGGTGCATCTGCCCGCTTCTGTCGAAGGCTGACGCTGGACCAGAGGAAGGTTTCGTGGTTTCACTGGCCAATTTAGTCGATGGCAACAATGCCATGATAGTAAATATGCCCCAAAAAGGTAAGTAAACATGTCAAAATAATGATGTGAAAATAAAATGATTGAGAAGTGGCTGGGGTTCCTAATAAATAAATACCAACATTAAAGACCAAATTAAAAGGCTTCCCATTGGTGCCGACTTCGCAAGTTACCCTCCGTCGGTTTCATTAACCCCCAGCCACCACCACCCACCCCCGCTTCAGAAATTTGCCACAAAGGCTCTGGTTTCAAACCCCCACGCTATCAGGTCTTTGGAGAGAAAGCCTCCACTCTCCTCTGACCTCCCCCCGCCTGCTCAGGGGCTGCACGCCAGACCCCACAGGAGACCTGAAATCCGCAGTCCTTAAGAACGGGCGCGTCGGAGGCTAGCGGCGCTGGGAGTTTCGGAGGGAAGCTCTACTCTCCCGACATTTCCATTTCACAAACCCAGCAGTGCCTGGGATCAGCAGAGCAGTGCTTCGGGCTCAGCTTCCCAGAGCCGAGGACCATGATAAAGCTGCAACTGAGGGCTGGGGAAGGCCCCCCAAATCCTGCCACAGTGCTGTTGACCTTGGCAGAGTTTGCTTCAGCGCCACTCTCTTCTCTGAGGTAACGCCGGTGCTGAGAAAGGGGTCTGGGGCCGGAAATTACCTGCCATCTATTTGCAGAGTGCCCACTACATGCCCAGCACTGTCCTAGAGTCTTAGTCTGCGCTCCGATCCCAGGCTCCCAGCCACGCTCTGTGAGCCTCACTGTCCTCATCTGTAAGTGAGGCGGTCACTTCACAGGGATATTCTGATGATATAGGAGGATAATGTATAGCCAAGGACCTGGTCCACAGTAGGTGCTCAATCAGTGTTGCAGTTAGTAGGCTCTGCTCCCAGTAAGATACCCCTCCCCAGTGGCACATCTCCCAGACTCCAAGTGGTCCCACCCAGGGCCACCTCTCCCACACGCAGCTGCTTCATGTGCGAGGACTACAGCCACTCCCCAGTTTCTGCCTCAGAGAGCATTCTGGAAGACTAATGCAATTCAGTGTCGATATTATGTGAAGAATGGCTACACAGGCCATCTTCCCAGAAATGTTTATTTTTAAGCACCTTTGAACTCCTGCCCACCCTTTAAGGACCAGGTCAAACGTCACCACCTCTGAGATGCCTTTCTGGATTCATCCCTACACAACACACTGCACCCCCTTCCTTGCTGCTTGTTCCTTGGTCTCCTTGTTCGAGAACCATGCAGAGCGCCCCCTGCTGGCTGAGCTTCTCCATCTCAGCATCTGTCTCTTGGACCAGAGTTCTGAGCATCTTCGGAGAGAGTGTGAGCCCTGCTCTAGAAAGGACTGTAAAAGTCCAGCCGGTTGTTCAGACCTGCTGAGACAGGCGACAGGGAGCCACCAGGTTGAGATGAAAGCAGCAGCCCGGTATTCACCCAAAGGCTGCCAGTAGCAGGAGAGATTCGAGGGGAAGGACCACAGCCCGAGGCAAGGAGGCAGCCTCAGGGACATTCCAGGCATGATCCGAGTGTCACCAGGACACAGAGCTCAGCCCCTGAGGCTTCCCCAGTCAGCAGGCTCAGGGGTATAAGGTGAGAAGTAAGGTTTGCTTCGTTTTTTACCAACAACACCAGAACACCCAAACATGGATTTATTTTTCTCCAAACTATCCACCTTGAGAATTTGGAAAACTTCTTAGCCATCTACAGGTAGCCGCTGTGAGACCTATCAGTTGTTCCAGGCAGGTTATCGCTACTCAAAAAGGAATGTCTGATTAAGAGAATGAATGGAAGGAGGCGCTCGCAAATCACACAGCCAGCCGTGGACTGGTGTCTGAAACAGACACAGAGCTCTTAGCACAGCAACAAACAAGAACACGAACAGCCTAAATAAGAAATGTGCAAAGGTCTGAACAGACGCCTCACCGAAGAGGCTAGACAGATGGAAGATAACCACATGGAAGATTCTCCAAATAGTATGTCATTAGGGAGCCCTGGCTGGTGTGGCTCAGTGGATTGAGCACCAGCCTTTGAACCAAAGGGTTGCTGGTTCGATTCCCAGTCAGGGCACGTGCCTGGGTTGTGGGCCAGGTCCCCAGCTGGGGGCATACGAGAAGCAACCACACCTTGATATTTCTCTCCCTCTCTTTCTCTAAAAATAATAAATAAAATCTTTTAAAAAACATGTCATTGGGGAGTTGCAAATTAAAACAATGAGATGCCCCTACACACCCATTAGAATGGCTCAAACCCCAAACACTAACAGCCAAATCCTGGCAAGGATGTGAAGCGACAGGAAGGCGCACTCACTGCTGGCAGGAATGCAAAGTGGTGCGGCTACTGTGTACGACAGTTCAGCGGCTTCCTATAAAACTCAACATACTCTTACCATGCGACCCAGCAACCACACCTCTTGGTATTCACCCAAAGGAGCTGAAAACTTATGCCCACAAAAAAAAAAAAAAAAGAAAGAAAAATGCACATGGATGTTTACAGCAGCTTTATTCATCATTACCAAACCTTGGGAGCAACCGCAATAGCCTTCAGCAGGGGGCGGGTAAATAAGCTGTGGTCCGTCCAGACAGTGGGCGACTATTCAGTGCTGAAAAAAGTGAGCGATCCCGTCGTGAAAAGACATGGAGGAACCTAAGTGCACATACTCGGTGGAAGGATCCAATCAGAAGAGAGTACACACTGGGTAATGTCAGCTACCTGACACACACAAAGGCGACACCGAACAGACAGTAGAAAGAGCGGTGCGTTGCTGTTGCTTTGAGAACTGGTACCTCACACAGAGCTGGCGGAGTAAACTGGCAGGAACATGGCACAAAAGCATCAAAAACTTAAAGTTCCATCACGTCTTTTGACCTATTCATTGCTCGCATTCTCGTAATTCTCTAAAGATTACCTATAGGAATATTTAACAGATACTTTATGTTTAGCAAAAAGGAATGTTTAAAAGGGGGGAAATTGAAACACCGTAACAATAGCCAGCGGCAATATTTCAAAGAGGACAAAGATGAAACACGGGGAGTGAACAGACGATACAGCCACAGTATCAATAGGATGTTACAGTGCTATTAAACGTTATATTTAAAGTGACAGGTTCCTTGAAAGGCCCCAGGAATCCTGAAACTGTCGGAAAGAATTACTCATGTGTGTATGTGTGTATTTTAAGAGGAAGAAGCCCGCCACTTTGTATCAGTTGTTTCAAAGGGGTTGGGATTTACTGTTATAGTTAAATAGTGTCATAGATTTATTCTACCTGATTACAGAAAAGTTTTCAAAGCGAAACCAATTCTAGTATTGACAAAAATAACATGTTAGTGTACGCACATATACATATGAACACACACACAAATACACACATCAACATATTAACCACGCCTACCTCTGAGTCACACGCAGGTGCAGGGATGACTTTTATCCTTCATTTTACTCAGCTGTGTTTTCTAAACTTCCCACAGTGGACCCGCTGATACTTTTGAAGTAAGAATCCTTTTTATACTGGCCAGCAGCATACATTCACAGAGAGTTTCTCGCTGGGGAGAAAAGGAGGTGGAGTGTTTTTAAAATATTTCTTTTTTTCCTTGCTTCGGCTGGCCTGAGCCCATTTTGAGGAGGAGGGGAGTGGTGAGCTCTCCATTTCCCATAGGCGGACTCGGTCTCCACGTTCCGATGGAAATCGCAGACCAATTCGGGGCAAGCTGTATTTCTCTGCCTCGGATCCTGGTTTGGTTCCAGACCACCGTGTCGCTGGTACTCAGAGGTCTCCAGGAGGCCAACAGCCGATGCTCCTGCACATCCAGGAACTGTATGCTTCTAAATCCATTACTCTCAAATCCTAAAACTACTCAAAATGAGACGCCTGTGTCTCTTTATGGTGTTTAAATTCATCAGTACTTCATTCGTTCCTGCGTCTGTGATTCTCAACTCTAGCTGCCCACTTGGATCACCTGGGGAGTTTTCTTTAAAATGTCAAGGACCAGCACGCTGAGGACAGTGCTCTTCGTAAGCCTCCCCGGCCGGGCTGACGTGCATTCACCACTGCGAAGCCTTGACTTACTCGGTCAGCAAGTAGTCCCCGTGCCCCTGGATCGGCTGCCTAGAGATGCTGTAACAAGCACCACAGACTCAATGGCTTGAAACAAGAGAGACTGATTCTTTGCAGCTCCAGAAGCCAGAGTTCCGCACTCCCTCCTGAGGCCTGAGGGGAGGGCACCTCCACTGCCTTTTGGTGCTCTCAGTAGGTAGCTCCTGCGTCCACTGGCTCGAGTGGCATCCCTCCCACCTCTGCCTCCAGCTCTGCGGTGCCTTTTTCTCTGTGTGTCTATCTCACAAGGTCACCTCATCGGATGGAGGGGCCACCAGATCATCCAGGTTGACCTCAACTCAAGATGCCTAATTACAGCCCTGGCCAGGTGGCTCAGTGAGTTAGAGTGCCATGCTGCACACCAAAGTCTTCTGGGTTCAATCCCCAGTCAGGGCATTGTACCTCAGTTGAGGGTTCGATTCCCGGTCCTGGCAAGTATGGGCAGTGACTGATCAGTTTCTCTCTCTCTCCCCTCTTCCCTCTTTCTCTCTCCCATCAATAAACATCTCCTCATGGCATCTCCTGGCACCTGGTGGCCGGTCTAGGGGTGTGGCTTAGCGTGGGCTCTGAAAGCAGGTTGCTTTGGCTCCTTCTGGTCCCGAGCTGTGGGGAAGTCACGGGAACTGTGCCTCAGTGTGCACATCTGTTCAATGGGGATGACAACAGCTATCTGCCTGATGGGGTCCTCATACTTCTGATTTTTACAGATTCACGCTCGTAAAAGGTTTATCAAAGTGTCTGGCATGTAATAAGCATTATATGGTTTTTCTTTTCTAAAAGAAAATAAGGGATAAACAACAGAATCACACAAAATCATCCTCAAAGTCATACGAAAACATTCCACATATTCTTACACCTCTCAATACAAGCTTTTACAGAAGGAAAGAATCCAACAGACATTGAGTCTGGTAGAAAAACACAACTCTTCTCAGAAACAGAGGCAGTTGTTACGATCACTGCACTGTCTTTGTTACTTCTTTTTCTTTCCCTTTTTTTCCCCCAATCACAAGAAGTCTTTATTTTACGTATTTTTTGCGTCCATCCACTTTTCACTCCCCTTCCCCCACCCCGCCCCTCTGGGCCATCAGCTGCCATCTATCTATGGGTCTGCTTCAGCTTTGTCTTGCTTAGTCTTTGGGGGTTTTTT
Source organism: Micronycteris hirsuta (assembly GCA_004026765.1). Classification (NCBI taxonomy): domain Eukaryota; kingdom Metazoa; phylum Chordata; class Mammalia; order Chiroptera; family Phyllostomidae; genus Micronycteris; species Micronycteris hirsuta. The sequence goes on along the minus strand of PVJI01004651.1, from coordinate 76,792 downwards.
CCTTCTCAGATCCCACAGACAAGCAAAAGCATGCGGCGTTTGTCCTTCTCTGTCGGACTTATTTCACTGAGCACAAGGCCCTCTAGGTCCATCCACGCTGTCACAAATGGCAAAACTTCATTCTTTTTTTATTGCCAAATAATATTTCATTGTGTGTATATGTGTCCATAGATAGAAAATTTCTTTCATTCTCATTTTTAACTTGAATGAGAACCCTTCAGTGCTATGTGAACTGGTTCACAGTTCACAAATCCACACAGTGGCACGTGACACGGTGACTTCCTTCTGGTCACACTGTTCCTTAGTGTCTGTTTCACAGGGAGGGCGATGAGTTAGCCAAGTTAGTTACAACTCACTCCTCTGCTCAGCAGGTCCTATCTCCTGGGTTACTGCACTAAGCTCCAGATTGCCAAACGTGGTCAGCATTTGACTTTGACTTCACCTTGAGTTGGGCTACAATGAGACAGGCTGTTCTGTGTCTGTAGAGAAACCTGTGTAAGGGTTCCATGAGCCTTTCCGTCCATGGGGAAGCAGCAGCTCCTTCCACAGGCACCGCGGAGCCTCCCTCCGCCTCTGCTCCAGTTTGCAATGCACGCCAGCTCTGTGCTGTGTCCAACACCTACAGTTGCAGCCTCTCCCTGCAAGTGAGGTTCGGGGCCTAGCGGCCGGGAGGAAGCCCTTCAAGATCCACCCTCGGGTAGAGCCCTCCGGCCTGGCGCGGTTTCCGTGCAAGCCGCCTATCAATGCGCTTTCATTCCCTCTGGTCCGGTGCTATGTGTGCCGAACACTTTCAAATTTGCTGATCTGTCTAATCTCTCTTCTCCCCTGCTGGCCGCGCCAGCCTTTATCTGCCGGTTTCCATCTTCGCTCCTCACGTTCCCTCACAATGAGGGCTCATTAAAACGCTTCAAATGAAGACCTTCCCAGCCTCGCCGGCTGAGTGCATCGGCTCGGCCCATACAACACACTTCCAGTTCTTATCACAGACTTGCAGGCAGTTTGTACATTATATTCTATTAAAAACTCTGCTCCACCCAAGGCTGTCGCAATTCAGAGACGACAGCTTTCCAGCTTTCCGTGGGAGGTTTGGTTAGTGATACACTCGCATACTCCCTTTGTTAGCCAGCAGACACGCCCGTGAGCCTGCATTTCACACCTCATTTGATACCACAATTCCACAAAAAAGTACAAACGGCAGCAATTACTTATTGCGATTAGAGAACAAACGGGTTTTCTCAGGACAGGTGATGAGCTGTGTGCGCTCCTTCCGCCCGGAGAGGTCGGACACCAGAGGGGACAGAGAAAGCGCTGGAAGGCGAGCTTTCGAGCGGTGATGTGGCTGCTCATGTAACGACATTTCTTCTCCAGTAACCTTTCGTTTCTCCTAAAGAGAACGCAAAACCGATGCTCACAAAGCCAGAAGTGATTTCCACAGCCTGTGTTTTTCCTTAAACATAAAACATCGCCACCAGGTCGGCACAAAGTTTCCACACAGCTGCTGTGCTGCGCACAGGCCGCGGAACCGCCGCCGGGCCCCGGCCCGCGGTGTCTGAGGACGTGAGTCCGAGCGGCCCATGTGGACGCCCCCAGCGCCACAGGAGCTGGGGCGACTGGCCGGCCCCCCCTGTGCTGCCCCACCCCCACCCCCGCCCCCGCAGGACCCTCTCCCACACTCAAAGCCCACGTCGTGGGCAGGTCCACCCGGCCCCCGCTTCTGGGGTTGGCTGCAGAGACGGGTTCTGGGGCTCCTCGAGCCACGTTATGCCGAACAGAGAGATGCAGTGGCCTGGTGCAGTCCCGACAGGGAGAAGCAGTTTTCTCCCAAGGTAAAGGAGGGGCCCTGGGGGCAGGAGGCCCCGCCTGCCACCAGGAGGAAAAGCCTGCCAGAGAGGACACCAACCCAAAGGAAAGATGAGAGACAGGTAGCTGAGGAGCTGCTTGTGCACCTGGACCCAGACACCCCCAAACTCCCCCATGTACCCGAGGAACCCGGGTCCCCTCGCTGCTTGGACTTCGCCAGTACAGACTAATGGTGTCCATTGGACAAAGCCGGCTTGATGGGTACCCCAGCCACGAGAAGGAAGTCTCCTAGTGGGGACAGCATCCCACATGTCCCAGCACAGAATGGAGATCAAGCCTTGACCTGTGACAGACCACCTCTGAAGAGTGCGGCAAAATACTGCCAAGGAGCACTGTTCTCGCCTTTCTTCCCTGACAGCAGCCCGCCACCCACTATAAAGCCCGGAAACAATGTCAGATGGTCACTTTCCTGTCCGACCCTGCTTTGATGGGCTACAGCACGGAACCCTGTGTTTACTTATGAGATCCCAAAAAAGGCTCCCAGGGGCATAGCTAGAGAGGTCTTCCCTGGTAAAAAGAGATATATGAGGAGAAGCCCCCCCTCCCTTCCAGTCTTTGTCTACAACTGGGTGAGTCTGTGATGGCTGGACCTGCTGCAGCCATCTTGCCACCATGAGGAAAGAAGCTGGAATATGACCACCAGTGAACTGGGTACCACAGAGGGGACAGGCAGAACCCTCCTGGTGATGCACCAACCACACAACACCCCCTTTAAATTTCCCACCAGGTGAGATGATAGAACCCTATTGTTGCAGCCACTCTCGGTGGGTGTTCCCCTCATGCAGCAGAGAGCATATATGAATGTCAGGCTCTCTGCAACTGTGACAGCTCAGGGTGTGGGAGGGAGTGCTCGGCTGGCAGATGCAGATTTCCAAGGAAACCAGGGCTCATACAGGGGTGCAGACTGAAACCTCCATCAAGAGGCGTACAGGACGCTGACCGGACGCTGACTTTGCGGTAAGAGGCGCCGACCTCGCTGATCGATATTCCCAACAGGAGGCTCTGGGCCCCTCAACCTGAGTCCCCTTGCTTAGAAAGAGGTTGTCTACAGCAGGCAGACAGACTTCTGGCCGAGGCTGGGTCCCCCAGGCAGAGACAGCACCCAGCACGGGCCCCGTTGGGGAAGGCGAGCTCTACCCAGCCTCTCCCTCAGTCATTCATTCGTTCATTCATTCCCCACTGTGGCTATGACTGGACTCAAAGGGTGTTGAATACCAGAAAAGAAAGAAGAGAGAACCAGTTGTGACGATCAGTAAATGAGGCAAAGAGACCGTGGGGGGCAAGAGCTTTCTGCCCACAGGGTGCCCTGGCACGGGGCGAGCAGCACCGCCCTCCCTCCGCCCCCGGGCCTGCTCAGCCCATAAAGCCCAAGGCTGGCATCCGAGCCCAAGCAGACGGGTGCCGGCCATCATGGCCACATCCCCCTGACTGAACGTTCGGAGGCCATGTGCCGACACTCGGGTGTGGGGTGTGGGGTGTGGGGTGCGGCTCCAGCGGGACGGCTGGACTGGGGGCACGAGGAGGCGGTCACTCTGCAGCTGTGGCTGCCGTCAGCATGCTCATCAACAGGGACAGCTCCCCTCGCCTCCTAAGGTGTTTCTATCCTGCCCGTATCATTTTCCGACTCTCCACTGCAAACAACAACAACAACAACAACAATAATAAATTCTTACAGCGGGCCTGTCAGACCCGGCACAGCGACAAAGGTGAGCCCAGGTCGTGTTGGAGGCTGCTGAGCCAATCGGGCCGCTGCAGCGCAGACTGTGTAAGGAATGAGGGCCCCCCGGGGCGGCCACCCCGGCACGGATGCCCCCACGGCTGGGGGCCAAGCCAAGTCGGTGAGCTCGTGAGCGCACGTCAGCCAGAGGGGGGGCTTCGCTGTGCTTACACGCACCTTCATCTGCTGTCAGCGTCCGCAGCCACCCCCGCGCCAGCTGCCGAGGCCCCGGCAGGCCCTCGGCGCCTACCTGCTCTGCAGGTCCCGGCGCTGGCCCACGCAGGTGAGGGCAGCCGTGGTCTGAACGCCATCATTGTCGATTTCTTCCTGGACAGCCCAGTGGTCTTCGCTGCTGACTCTCACCGCCACGATTCTCACGCCTGCTGCCGCCTTGATCCTGTGGGGTGGGGAGAGACACAAAAACACTTCAGTTTGGAAACAGGCAGCAACAACTGCCTGTGTCCCCAGGACGGAGGTGCCCTAACCTCCAGGAGATGCTGGGGGCTCTGGCTGTAAGTGGCTTTCCTCTGAAAGCTGAGTGTCCTGTCGTTTTCCCAAGTGCCCAGAGCAAGAGGCCAGAGCTGCCACGCGCAGCAGTTTCCTGTCGGAAGCGCAAGGGGAAGCAGGCGTGCCCTGCTGCAGAGGCTCTGTGACGAAGAGGGAAGACTGTCTGGGTGGGAGTGGAGAGGGTCGGCAGGGCCTGCACTTTCCCCAAGACCCGAGAGGGCCCCTGGAGGTGGGAAGAGGCATGGGGGTTGTGGAGGCCGTGGGAGCCCAGGAGGCTGCCCAGCCAGGGGACTGAGGAAGAAGCTGGCTGCAGGGACCACACCGTGAGAAGGAACAGTGGGTATGCACTGTCCCCGGGGCGGGGGGGAATGAGCCCCATGTTCAGGCAGGATGACGTGGCCAGGTACCGCCTGGCGAGGTGCCAGCGGAGCTCGGCCCCTCCAGGAAGGGGGCGGAGACCCTCATACGCAGCTGGTGGGAAGATGAAGCGGAGCAGCTGCTGTGGACAACAGGCTGGCAGGCGCTCAGACATGAAAACTAGAATTACCACCTGACTCAGAGGTCCCACCCCTAGGTATGGACCCCAAAGCACTGAACACAGGTCCCCAAACATTTGAACATGCGTGCTCACGGCAGCAGTTTTTTATGGCCAAAATGTGGGGCCAACCCACGTGCCCATCATTTGATGAACGGATAGAGAAACGGGGTCCATCCAACCCGTGGACTGGGGCTCGGCCATGAAAAGGAACAGAGCGCCGACACCTGCCACAGTGCGAACGAGCCCTGAGAACGTGACACTGCTGGAGACGCCAGACACAGAGAGACGAACGCCGTGTCACTCCGTGGACGGGAAACGCCCAGGAGGTAAAACACAGAGACGGACAGCAGACGGCCGCTGCCAGGGGCAAAGGGAAGGTGGGGGGCAGAGCGGGACCTGATTAAGGAACAGGCGTGGGGCTCCCTCTGGGGCGGGAAAGACGATATGGTGGTGTTTGCACAACCTTGTGAATGTTCCCGACGCCACTGGATGACTCGTTTGGAAATGGCTAATTTTGTCTTATGTGCATTTTACCTCAACTTAAAAAGAAAGGAAGAAAAGGGGAAGGAAAAACAAGTGAACGACCCTTCCCGGGAGTGGTTGAACCTTAAAAAAAAGGATTTATCAAATTCAAACGTCTTTAAGACATGAAGAAGGGACCCTGCGAGCAGACGAAGCCCCAGCCCCAGGAGCAAGAGCGCGGACTCCGGGGCGGCCTGGGGCCCTGGTCCCTGAACCAAGACACTTGCTGTCTCCTTAGATACAAACAAAAGTCCCCGCTGCCTCACTGCCCTTCTGACAAGTCTGCCCACCCACAGGAAGCCACGCCCCACGGTGCTGGGGCCCTTCCTGAGAAGCCCCGCCCACAGCCTCTCCGTCCAGGGACTCCCGCTGCCTTTCTTTGCCCTGACTCGCTCTTCCCTCCTGCGAAGCTCTGCTGACAGCATTTGCCTCTCCTCGAAGCTGTCTGTCCCGCCAGCAGGACATCCCGGGAACTCATGTATGCGAACCACGAAGACAGGCGTCCTCTCTGCCCCGCTTTCGGCCATCCCAACCCCCTGTCAAACGGGGCCACTGGTGAGAAGTTCCAGAGCCCGCGTCTCAACGGGCAGAGTCCTCCCGCCCCGGGAACCGCAGGGCCTTGCTGTGCTCCGCACCTGCTGTTTGAACAGCTTGTCACATCCTTTCCCGTCCGCGCAACTGCTCACAGAGCGCTTTCATCAGGCGGCCCGAGGTCAGGGCTGTCACTGTGGTCCTCAACATCCAGATGTACCAACGGCGAGTGGCCAGCTGGAGGTCAGGGAGCTGGTCATCGCAGAGCCAGGATCGGGAGCCAAACCCGCGCCCTCCCCTCCCCGCGCAGAGCCTCCTCGCGAGCCACGCTTGCGTCATTCACTGCCTCGCGAACACTCAGAGGTCACACCTCGCGACCAAGGCCTCGCGCGCGCTCAGCTCCCTCACTGAGCCCCCGTTACCAGCCCTCTCCCCCTTCGGTGCCAACACGACATGTCCCAAAGCCAGGGGCAGGCCCCTGGTCCTCGGGGACTTCGTCACGCAGCCTCCCTGCCCCGATCCGTGAGGCGGTGCGCACCGTCTCCCCTGCGGCCCACTTTGCTCTGCGTTTTGTCTTGCCCACCAGAGAGCAGCGCAACAGGTGAGTGCAGCCAGGGAGCTTCGGAACCAGGCGTCCAGCCGGGAGTGGCAGCCAAGCACTGAACAGCAGGGACAGGGCCTGAGCAGGCCAGGAGGCCACCCGGACTGCCCACCGCTGCCGTTGCACTTGCTGATCGAGAGAGACCCGGGGTCCCGGGGAGGCGGGAGACAGACTCAAGACAATGACCTTTAACCAGCAGGGGTCAACATTCTTCAGCACGGCAGCCTCTGGCATGGTCACAGGAACAGAGGTGGGGACAGAACAAAGTGGCCTCGCAGGGCATCCCTCAGATGGGATTACGGACCTGGGACACCACCAACGCTCATCCCCACTCTGCTAAGCTGTTAGAGCCCGGAGGGGCCCCCCTCCAGGTCGGACCCGGTGACGTTCCAGCTGCCACAGATGAGTGACGAGAAAGGGCTCTGGACTCCGGCTGGCCCCCGGCAAGTGGGGACAAGAGAATGGGCAGCAACCCCCAGCTGCCCCACCCTCATTCCGTTCTGTCTTCACAAACCCACACAGCCACCGCCTCACGGGGCACGAGAAACCTTGCCGGGCAGGTGCACCCGAGTCTTTGCATCTTCTCCTCCTTATCATCCATCTTGGAACTAAATTTTTCCTCTCCGCGGGGTTTTGGTTTGTTCGGTTGCTGGCACGCTGGGTGTGCGGAAAGCGTTCAGCTTGTCCAAAGAGAACTTCAGTCTCCGCCCTCGGCGCTTGGGATCCGACCTCTGAGGCCCCAGAGTGTGTGGGCTGACGGGAGAGTCTGTTCACCCAGGCGCCTCGGGCCACACAGTCCCTGCTTGGCCTCTGCAGGGCCTGGACCCTGAGGTCAGCCAAGGGAGCGGTTGGCTTTGTCCACGTGACCAAGCCCAATCAATCTATTCCTACGCTCCAGCTCTTCGGCCAAATCCTTCCCAATTTTAGACCACATTTGCTAGAACAATTTAAGCCCAGAAAAATCCATGCCTTGAATATTCATTGTGTGTTTTAGAGGAATATTTTTAGGCTTGGTGATATTCTCGACACTTGTTATTTAGAAGCCCCGGCATCTAAAACCGTGCAGAGATGACTAATGGCCCAGCACTGGGAGGCGCTTCAGGGACCTGGGGGCTGGTCCAGGAAAGAGATGTGACCGCAAGGTGGCAGTGGCCCACAGCCAGCTTGGACTAGGCGACGACTGGACAGTCCCACACGTTGGGTTAGTCCCCGGCAGCATAGGACCCCCATAGGGAAGGGCAGGGGGACCACCACCCAGAAGCGGGATGGGAAAGGAGCCCCGGGGAAGAGGAGGACTGGGGGGCCTTCGGTGTCTAGAAGCTGTCACTCAGCAACACAGTGGGCAGTCTTGGGGTCAGAGGGCTCCGGAGTCCAGCTGTGGGACCTTGGAGCCTGCGGTGTGCCTTACCACGGCTAACAGAACTGGTGCAGCTGTGCCAGGCATGCAAAGAGGGCGAGCCGAAGAAGTAGGAAAGACACTCGTTTGGGGTGTGACTAGAACAATTAGATGGGTAACAAGTTACGTTTGGTGCTGGCGGGCCTGTGAGCTAACAGGCACGTCCGCAGTGAAGAATAAAGGGGCCATATACACACACCACCTTCGGTCCATTTAAGTAACAACTACTTCCTGATATTCACACACACAGAGAACTTCATTTACGGTCTTCGTTATACGAATATTTGTTGCCTGAAGTCTTGGGGTAAGGGGGTACAGAGAGCAGAGTCTATTGGCAGATAGCCGGGATGAATAAGAAATATTCATTGGTGAACCAACCATTTGGAAGTGACTCCCTGTGCACACTTGGCCTTGGATGACGCCCGGACGGACCCCACACTCGCCACCAGCATCTCTGCCACTGGGGTTGGCGGGCTGCACCGGCTGTGCCGACTGTGGGCAGGAAACACAGCGCAAACGCAGTGCAAGTCTGTTACAAGGGGACAGCACCAACCCTGTCACCCGGGAGGGCTGACAAATGCCAGTCAGGCTGCCGAGAAAGGGGACTCGGCCGAGGTCCGCCGCTGCCCCGGCCCTCAGGAGGGGTTTGTTGACAGTGACCAGGGACTGGCAGACGGGTGTGGAGAGCAAAGTCTAGGGGGGCCCTTGGGCAACTGGGGAGGCCCTGAGATACTTCTGCTAAATTGGTCCTTTTGGGGCTCCCATTGGCAACATCAAGCAAGAAAGGAAAACCACAACGTTCCACAGTGGCACAGACGCGGAGGAAGGAGCGAGTCCCTGACAGGCAATGCCTTCATGTTCCGAGTGGTGCAGAGCGGGGCCCGCGGAGCCCGCATCTGGTCTAAGGTGAGATACGCGAACCTGACCTCCTCGTCTCCCCTTCATCTCTCCAGGCGGAGAGCAGACCCCAGGGCTGGTGCGCTCACTGCCGTCCCGGAGGCCGCACATCCTTGGCTCCCGTCAGCTCCTGTCCATTGGCCCAGCTTCCGCAGGCGGAAGCAAAGCTCCCCAGGACGCTCCTGGAGGCGTGGTCAGCGCCGCTTGTCACAACGTCTACTTCACGCGTGTGGAAACGCGCTAAATTCTGTATTCGTGGGGAACCGGCGTCCTCGCGGTTCTGAAAACAGCATGTCACTTCCTCCTGCCTCCAGCCCTTGGGCCACGCTGGTCCCTCCGCCTGGGCCCAGAGGCACTCCACAACCTCCTCCACACCAGGGCAGAAGGTCCCACAGCGGGGAGCCCTGCCTGGGCCGCCTGGTCTCAAACAGCCCAGGCACCCGCACGCCTGGCTCCCCTCATTCACCAAACATCTCCCCGGCTGGGCCTACGTGCCGGAAACGGGGCTTTTACGTGGTTTGTTTGGCGGTGATGACGCATAGGGGGCATTTCATGAACGCTGGTGGAATGCAGGGCCTCTGCCTATGGTGCACCTGTCCCTGGTGCCCCCCAAACATCAACGTGGAGGGCGGAAGAGGCCCAGTAAGAGACACATGTGGTCACAGATGACCACACTCTGTCCTGGAGAGCAAGGCGAGGCGACACTGGCGTTGGACGCACTTTCTGAGATGAGCCGGTGCTGGGCACCGGGGCTCGTCCGGGGGCGGCGGGGAAAACCACAGATGCTCTAACGCACATTCTCCCAGCCGACCGCTGGCTCCGAGCTAAGTTAACTGGGGAGGGAGAGGTGCATGCGTCCTCCCGCTAAGCCCTGCAGGCGGGCGACGTCCGGCTCTGCTGAGAGTGGCTTTGGACTGAGACTGAAACTGGCAGAGATTTTAGAGCAGGGAAACCTCAGAGAGGAGCCCGCATACTGGACCTGCGTGTGAGAGGACCAGTGGGGGTCCCCTGCTGCCCAAGTGGCCGAAGAGCTGGGCAATGGGGATACAGTTTGACCTCTGAATCCCAGAGAGAGCAGGAGCCATGAGAACAGGCAGCCCGTGCCGGAGTTTCAGCTCCAAGGACAGGGACCTGCAGAGGACTTTCGCTATGAAGGGAGAACTTTCCAGAAGCAACATGTGCTGCATCCTGAGGGGCTACCACCCCTCTCTTGTCTCATCTTTCATCTAAGGAAGTCAGTTACTGAGCAGACTGTATGGGTTGCTTTGACAAATCGGAAATTTAACATTTTCACAAACAAAAGAATCGTTTTAATTGCTCCCCTGTTTCCAGCGCAGCAGGAGCCCGATGTTGTTTGCGTGTTTGTTCTGACGCCCTGGGAGACGGCTGGTTACCGGCAGAGTGATTTGCAAAGCCAGGGGGTCCCTTGAGGCCCCAGGAAACCACAGATGAGGATGAGCTTCGAGGCTATTTCTACTCTGACTCTGGAAATTTCCTTTCCACTAGGGCCAGCGCAGCTCTGAGTCTGGACCTGCCAGCAGGTTCCCCTCTGTGGGCAGCCCCATTCAGCCCATGAAACTGATCTGGTCCCCAGGCTGCTGTCCCTGCGCCTCCATGAGACTATCACTGTATTGTCCCCCCACCAAATGATGGCTTCCCCACGCAACCACTTCTGACTCCAGATACACTTGAGGGCGGTCCACGATGATCCCAGACTCCTGGGGATCACACAGGTCCTACCCACACTTCCCCTTGAGTGTGGGTAGGACCTGTGACATGTAGGGAACCCACAGAATGTGGTAACGGTGACAGATTGTCCCTCCATGATTGCAGCGCCTTTGGTAAGTCTCCACCCGACGAGCAGACTCCCTCTAGACACCGTCTCTCCCTGGTGTCTCTGAAGGCATGAACAGCGAGGTCATGGGGGCAGGGGGATGCTGCAGGTAGCCTCCGGGAGCCCAGGGCACCTCCAGCCAGCAGCCAGTGACAGCCCAGGGCCCTCAGCCCTGTGACAGCAAGTGAACAGGCTGCTAGCTGCACGAGAGAGTCTAGAAGCAGACTTGTCCCCAGTCAGGTCTCGGGTGAGAACAGAGACCCACTGGTACCACGAGGGGAGCCAGTGGGACCCCAAGCAGAGGACCCGGTCACGCCGTGCCAGGGCTCCTGACCCAGAGAAACTGTGAGAAAATAAAGGGGTGCCGTTGCCAGCCCCCAAGCACGTGCTAGTGTTATGGGTCACTGTCACATCATGTTTTAAAACTTCTGATCTTGTGATCACACTGAAGCATCTCAGGTGTCTCCTGAAATCATACTTTTCCCCACACTGGTCACTCCCAAAGTGCATGGCACAGACCACAGCTGGGTAGAGTCTAAGACAAATTTAAAGGCAAAAGTGACCCGAGACCCAACTCGCCAGGACACAGAAGGTAACTGCGTGTGTGCAGGGCTCACCAAAGCGGGTCTCCCGCCCTCTCTGGAGTCCATCACGTCACCATGGGAACATGGCATGGAGTGGGGGCAAGTCACACCTTCTAACCGGGCACCCCAGAGTGCGCTGCACACCCCTCAGGGACGGCCACAATCAGCCATTCGCCCGCCCGCCCCAGGACGCTCAGGTCGCTATGTCCATACTCCCGAGTCCCCATTTAATTCCTCTGTGTCAGCTGAGTTTCTTTCAGGATCAAAACCAAAGAGGTGTTCCTCTCATCCCTGACTAGCTATAATTAACTCCAAAAATATTTGTCTTTTAGCCAAGAAATGGTCTCTTTATAGTCACCCAAGGAGTTATGAAAGGACAGACTGGCAGCGGATTCGGGAGCTAATAATAAGGCAAGGCGTGGGCACGCCTTTTCCTGGGACAGCTCAGGCCCGCCTCTTGTCTTTGAGTGACTGCTGTATATTTAAATATGTAAATGAGCCCATCCACTGTGACCACAGGTTAGATTCCGAGACTGAGTTTCTTCCAGAAAGCCCCAGTGAGCTGGCTTATTTATGCGCTCAGACACCCACCGCAGCGGCTTTCTCTTTTTGTATCTCAGCTCCGATATCACAGCCCATGGTGTGCTCTCTACTAGCAGCCCGCTATCTGACACAATTTCCATAATGGCAAAATTTACATACAGATGGCAAATAAATAAAAACGCGCTGCCACTTGGTCGGCAGCTCTGATGGTCAGCAAATCCTATTAGGGGCTTTATTAACCTGCTCCGTGATGGAAACGTTCTATCTGATCCTGTGGATTTCGGCTGCGCAAGGCGGCCCTGCTGCAAAATGAAATTTAGCTCTCGACATTTTTCCGCCATGTGAACCTACCGAAATTGAGTCTTTCTGTATGCAGCGTTGGAAACATCCATTCCTTCTGGCATCTCATTCACACCACAGTGGCCTCTCTTTTCTCTCCAGTTTTTCTAACTGCACGTAATTGCCATTAGCTGGCAAGCGCCAACAAGTGCAAGTTCATGGATGCAGGCGACGGCCGAGTGGGAGACCTGGCTCCAGGGCCAGTGAGGAAGAAAGGGGAATCGGGGTGGTGAGGCGTACAGGGGTGTCTGTGATTGAAATGCATTAGGGAGACTTGGCTGAAGCCCCAGAGACACCCCAAAGGAGATTTTCCACGCGCCTGCATGTGTCAAGTTAAACTCTGGCAAGAAACATCTGGAACTCCAGCGATTGACTGGTTAACACCTGCCACCTCCTAATCTCAACAAGACAAGACCGGTGTCTGTGAGCCAGCGAGTGAGTCGGCACCATTGTGCAAGCTCTCCCGAGCACCGGCAGGAGGCTGTGCCCTCTCCTGGGCCCCAGGAGACAGGAAGCAGAAAAGTGGCCTTACAGCCGGGGAGGAGGAGCCTCCGGGTGAGGGCGTCAGGGACCAAGGTCACAGCCCTACCTCTCCTCCCACGTCAGCACTGTTCTCTGCACCCAAGTCCCGGGCAAGAGCCTCGTGGATCATCCACGTGCCGAGCGGTGGCCCCAGTAAGCCAATCCGTTCCAAACCCCAGAACCTGTGTGCTCAGGGGTCTCGAGCTGGAAGGGGAGGGAGAACGGGAGTCCTGAAGGAGAGGACAGAAACGATGGACTTGCCAGCCACAGGCTTTGAAAGTGATTGGAGTCCCTCCCGCGGTAGAGCCCCGGCCTCGCTTGCCAGGGCTGCCAGGAGAGAGGGCCACAGGCCAGGGCCTTGGCAACAGAACGGGCTTCTTGGGGCTGGAGGCCGACGTCTGGATCACGCTTGGTCTCTGCGGAGACCTCGCGGCTTGTCGGAGGCCACCATGGCGCAGTGGGCTCATGTGCCGTCCTCCTCCAGATGTGTCAGTGACCTCACTTTCTCCTCTTGTAACGCCACCGGTCACAGTGGACGAGAGTCCACGCTGCAGTTCCGCCTCTTTTAAAGACCCCACGTGTAAGTACAGCCACGCTCTGGAGAGTTGGGGTGGGGGAGGTGGGCTTCAACCCAGCCAGCCCGTAACAAGCATCAACCCACAACCCAAGCACTGCGTCCGGGTGCGCGGGGCGCTCCCTCCCCGCTCGCTGAGGTCCAACAGCACACCAGGCGTGGCAAGCGAAGGGCAGCGTGGGGGGTACGAGCTGGGAGCCAGGCTCGGCACCCCCATGGCATGCCCTCGCCCCTGGGTCACACTCAGGGTCACGGCGAATGTACGACAGCAAAGGGACCTTCTTCCTTCCAGCTGCCTTTCTACCTTTGACCCAGTTAGAGCTCCAAATGCCGCGGCTACCGCGTGTCCTCAGCTGCGATCCCAGAGCATGCAAGACGGCATCGTCAGTGCAGCTCAGTCCCTCTGGAAAAACATCTCCGAAGGCTGATGCAGGGGTCCCACACAGAGAGCCCCTACGGCTACCCACAGCGGGGCAGCCGTCCTGGGAAAGGTGTCAATGGCCCGCTGACAGGGAAAGGGCCCGCAGACTCATGAAGTAGCAGGTGCAACGCTGTTGCCCTGACTGGAGAAAATTCACTGCTTGGGCCCGGGAGGAAGTGGCAAGTTTTCTTTCTCTGGCTTTCAGATTTAATTCCACACCAGAGAGACTCCACAAGCGCCAACAGGCTGCCAGTCCTAGCTGGGGACACAGACGCTGCCAAACTAGCAGTCCCCATGGGCAGGGACTCCGGATCAAAGACACTGGCACCGGTTCAGGTCCTTGTAATGAGCCGGCGGAACTGAGAAAGAAGTTTCAACCACATACCCTCCACGACAGAGAGGGGAAGTTAGATTTCTTGCAAAAAGGTTTGTGGACTTAGACCACCCTGAAAAAAGGAGACGCAATTAAAAATTCTATCTAACCTTAAAATTACAAGTTACAAAACACCACGACACAGGCATTATCATCTTCCTTTCTGGAAACGCACCCACAAGACAGAGAGTGACCGTCAGTCTGACCGAGACGGAGACGGAGACCCTGTTTTCCCTGCAAGTGGGGCCCGCCGTGCGCCGAGTGGCACACACACTTGGACTGGAAATCCAATGAAACAACGCCCCGCCCACCAGGAGGAAGAGACCTCAGACTGGTTGCATCTCTGATCAGGACCGACCCTTTGAGTCTCTCTCAAACTGCTTCACTGCCCGAGTCACCGGCAGACACCTACCAACATTGGAAGAGCAAACTGAACCCGCTCCACATGGACGGAGCCCAGGAGGCAGACCCACCGTGCACACGACCACTCACTGAACTTCTCTGCCACTCCCGTGTGGGCGCTGAGAGTGAGTCCTGGAAAACCATGAGGGGCACATGGGGGTGCTTTCAGGCCCAGGAAACCCGGCGCACGCTGCCTCTGGGACTTTGAACTTGCTGTGGCGTTTGAACACACACAGGCCCCCTCAGCTCTAGAGGAGAGCCCTCCTGGTACCCCACACCCCAGTTTACTCTCCGTCTGCCCATCTTGTTCCCAGGCAAACACCAGGAGCGACAGCGAGAGGCGCTGCCCTCCCCGTACCCACCGAATCGCGGGTGGCAGACAAGGTGCATCCTCCATTTCTTCCTCATTGAGGATGCCCTGATTGGGAGTGAGGAGACTGGCACTGTGCCCAGTGGGACACCTGTGATTCTCTGCTCACTCACCCTGGATGGACTTGATCACAACAAAGCTCCAACCACTGAACACGCATCAGAAGACACTGACTGACGCTGGCTGACACTCTGGGAAGGCTTCTTAAAGAGGGGCAGACGCAGGTGCACATGACTTTCTGCCTCTCTCTTTCCTTCCTTCTGAGTGAAACGTAGAGGTGATGACCGCCACTCAGCAGCCCCCTTGTGTCAACGAGGGAAAAGCCAACGGAATCACACAACCCTGATGCTGTGACATCCTCGATCCACCAGCCCAGTTCCTACCTGCGGACATTCTTGCCTTTCCCTGAATCTGTCCACCTTGGTGAGGCCAGTGTTCTTGGTGTTTCTGCTACATGCAGCCGAACCCAATTCCCTAACAAGTATACTTTACAGGTCACTCACCCCAAAACCCCTTCAACATGGCTTTTACCCCCAGAAACCCACTAAACATCTTATCAAATTCATGCATGGCCTCCATACATGAAACGTGAAGGGTTCCTTTTCACCCCCTGGCCTGGCCTCTCAGCAGCACCCAACTCTCTGCCTCGCTTCCCCCTCTTCTCTTGGCTGGCACGACGTCATGTTCTCCTGGGTTCTCTCCCGTCTTACAGCCCTTCCAGAAGCTCACCTTTGCCATTTACTGGCTGTTAAATGCCGCGGTCCTCCGAGACTCCTCACGAGCCCTCTTTTCTTTGCATGACTTTTACTGAGAAAAATCACCCTTCCCAAGGTTTCGATTGTTATATCAAACTGCCAGAGACACCCACCCTGGACCCCCAGGTTTCCAGCCCACACCTCTAGCTGCCCGGCCCCTCTCCATTCGGTACCCACTGGCACCGCAAACTCAGCACATCCAAGACCGAATGAGGGCTGCAGCCTGTGCCAACAGGGTCCAGCCGGGGAAACAGAAGCAGCTCTTTATGCCCCAACAGAGGGAACGTGATGCGGAGAACTGGTTATGCGGGACAGGGATCCCCAGTCTCTGGGCCACACAGAGGTACCAGTCGGGACCTGTCAGGACGTGAGCTCGATTGCAGCACACTGGAATCATCCCGAAACCATCACCCCGCCCTGGTCTGTGGCAAAATTGTCTTCCACAAAACCGGTCCCCAGTGCCAAAACATTGGGGACCCCTGATGTAGGGCACAAAATTGAGGGCCTCCACAGGGGATGGTGATGCTACCAGACCTTAGCGACAGCAAGAGGCGACCCCCTCCCCTAGGGTGGAGGGGCCGGGAGGAAGGGTGGCAGCGACCTCCCCACACTGGGCCGCCTGGGGAGCTGAGACCCTGGCAAGGCCACCTCGAGGGGACGTGCGTCCCACCGGAGGACGTGTGGCCTCCGCCAGTGACGTGTCAGGAAGCAGAACAGGAGGGGGGTGCCGCCCCTGGTTTCTCTAACCCCTCCTGACCCGCAGTGGTTCACTACTGCCTCCCACTGGGCAAACTCAGTCAGTAACTGCAAGTCGTAACTCCGAGTAGACGTAAAGGCACTCCTCTGTGGAGTCAGAAAGTACAGACCCCGCCCCCGAACATGCTGCTCGGCCATGTCTGGCCAGCTGTCTCCTTTGGTCTCCAGTCCACATCTGTAAGTGTCCCCACAACCCTGGACTTGGCGCGCGACCAGCACCCTCTTGGTGGCTGACAGTCCACTGAAGGCGGTCTGCCTCCCATCCGGCCCTGGAGCCTCTTACCTGAGAGTGAAGTGGTCTGCCACGGAGCCGCTGGTCAGAGACACCAAGAAGGTGGCCACGCCCCCTTCACGGACGAGGTTCAGGGGGACGGAGACCACGACGTTCTCGTCCAGGCTCAGCAGGGACCACCTGAGGTCGTCCTGGGTCGGGTAGACCACCACACTGCCGATGCGCTCCCGGGCTGGCGACGCCGGCGGCAGCCCCTCCGGGCCCGCATGGATGTTGTTGGCCCACTTGCCATCCTCCTCCAAGGGACAGCGGCCAGCGGGGTCCGCCGGGAAGAGGCTAAAGAACAGCTCCATGGTCGTGCCCCCTAGCAGAGCGGGGATCTCCTCCTCGGGCTCCAGGTCCAGCCCCGAGCTGAACCACTCGGGCAGGAGCTCCAGCTCAGCCACACACAGCCCCGGGGTCCCTTGCAGGCGGCAGCTGGCAGCCACCTCCCGGGCCTCCGGGAAGGCGAACATCTTGACACAGGGCAGATTTCCCGCGGGGTCGCTGTCATCCCAGGCCATGCCAGTGACGTAGAACAGTGTCTGCACCTTGGGCCTGTTGGAGTAGATGGCACTGTCCAGCACGTGGGATTTCAGCTTCCAGTTGAAGGGGAACTTGTCCACGCCGGCGAAGGCTGCGGAGGTCAGCAGCAGCTCCTCGGGGACGGCCTTCTCGGCAGAGAACGGGCCGTAGCTGGCGTTGACCGCCGGGGCCGCCCTGGTCCGGTACACGAAGAAGGGCTCCACGCGAGCCTGCAGGCTGGCGTTCCTGGTGACGTCCTGGTCCGCTTCTTTAAGGAAGAAGGACTCGTCCGCGTCTGCCACGTGGAGGCTGGCGGGGAGGCAGGCAGGCAGCGAAGAGAACCTCTGCAGGCTGTCGGCGGCGCCGCGGCTCTCCACCACTGCACAAGGGACAGCAAAGAGAGAATGAAAGCCACGTCCTGCGAGAGGCAGGGCACGTACGGGGCCGCCCACCCCCGGCCCCGCCAGGTCTCAGCACAGCACACTCCTGGGAGGACGGAAAGGGCAGGGGGAAAGAGCCCCACTCACCACTGGCCCAAAGGCTGGACAGCTGTCCCGCTAGAGGGGAAACACCACCGCCTCCTGTTCTCACAAAGGCCCCAAGCCAAGGCTCAGGCCCTCGGAGGGGCTCTGCTGTGGGCACTCAGAGCGGCTGGTGTGCCTGCCCTGCCCCCAGACAGCCGGCGCCACCCCACGGTACACGAAGCATCCCACCTTCACCACGGACGTGTGCCTCTTCCTGTCCCTCCTCTGTGTCCCATCCACTTGGCCACTGGGGCCTCTCCACAATTCTCCCTGAAATGAGGGGAAGCTATGGCTCACATTCCCACTTCCAGAAAGTTTTGCCTCCAAAAGATGAGTGAGAATGTCAGGCCACATCCATGAGCATGTTCACTGCAGCGGTTGTGAACTGCAGACAAACTCACGAGCAGATGGCTGCACACCAAGGAAGTAAAAAGTAGGGACAAAGACAGAAGCGCAGAGGGGCGAGTAAACGCGGCGGTGATTTCAAAATGTGTTCGCACTCAAGCGACCATCAGCTTGGAACAGACGGCCCTACCACAGCTGACTGATGAGGCACAAGTGACCACAAACCAACAACCCCCGAGGGAGATACAAGGGACAAGGAGGAAGGAGGCCAAACACAGCACTGCAGGAAGTCACCCACCAGCAAGAGGTGATGAACATGTTAATTGGCTTGGCTGTGGCAGTCACTTCACTGTGCGTTTGTATCCACGCGTCTACTGCACCCCTTACAGCTGCACACTTCCTGTGTGGCAACGATAGCGCAACAAAGCGGAAGAAAAATAAAAGAAGGCAAGTTCTCCTGAAGGCCCGCCCGTGCAGCCAGCCCCAGGGGTTGGAGTACTGAATGGAGGAGGGGGGTAATTATTACTCACCCCTCTGGTGAGCTAACTAACTATACTGACTACTCACTTCTGTCTGCGGCGCCTTGGCAGGCAGGGTGTCACAGGACAAGACAGGTGCGGGTTCTGGCCCTCGAGGAGCCGGCGATGCTGGAGGAGGGGCTGCCGACACCGCCCAGCCACCACAAAACGGAGCGCTGAGACCCTGAAAAACGCCCAGCCCAGGAAGGCTCAGTGTGGGGCTCTGTGCTAAGGAAATAATCAAGAGACCAGGAAGGAGATTAGCAGCCAAGGATGCGAGTCACAAGCGTGATCTATGGCAGCCCTGCTGGCGGCAAGCCGCGACCCCATCGTGAGGAAGATGACGACGGAAGTGCCGGACACTGTCCTGTGTGAAGGAGACCACGCAGCCACCCACACCCTCACTTCTACAAACAGGCCGTGCGGGGAGAAAACCCTCCCCGTGCACCGAAGGGCAGACGCAGACCTCCGACGATCCCCAATCTGTGTAAGACATACATGTGCACATAAAGCGTTGTATGTACACAAACATACAAACAACATGCTCGCTTTCCTGCCAAATGGATCCCATGGATGGGGCAGGATTAACTTCCAAGTGGCAGAGGAGGAAATGACTTTGAGGGATTAGCTGCATCCAAGAAAAGGTTTAGCTGTCATGCTGCCACCAAGGAGCAGTATGACAAAGTCCAGCTGCGCAGAAGCCCTGTTCCAGAGCAAACTTAAATTAGTTTCCCACCGGGTTCGTCCCCCTTCTCCACACCAGGCCGTCCAGACCCAGCTGAGTCGGCCTGAGAGTTAAATGGCACTGGGGGAAACAGCTCCTGGGAGCACACCCTCCGGCAGAGCCAGGTGGCCCACGGCCGGCCCGGCCAGGGAGTGACAGGTTCAAATTCATCTTCTCATAAAGTCTATAGGAAGCCCAAGGCCAAGTTTAAATTCTGACTTATTTACAGATGTGGAAAGGGAAATTAAAATAAATGCAAAGTGTAATGTGCTGTTTTCATTACAGATTGGTTTTTGGTGGGTTTTTTTTAAATCATTGGCGTTGATATTTTGTACTGCTCGAAAACTGATTTACGAGAAATTTAAAGCTGTGCCTCCTCTCTCCTTCAGTGTGGCCACAGCCTCACAGTGAGGCTCACAGCCCATCCCTCCATAACTCAAGCGAAGAGCAATACAGATTTTGTCTGGAAGCTTATATGGGAAGCCATAAATCTCGGCTGCCGGGGCCTCATTTTGTCCTCAAACCAGATTGCAGCAAAATATGACATCCAAACCGAGGCGCATTTTATGAAGCCGTGAGGCTGCATCCTGAGAACTGTATCCATGGCCTGGGAAGCTCACACCCCTCCCCCACCCCCCGCCATGGTCCCCAAATCTCACAAAGTGGCTCCATTCTCCCCTGGCCCCACCCCCACTGGCAGGTAGACCAGGTGGCCGGAGTTGTGAACGTAAAATGAGACTCCATTCAGTTGATTGTTTCCTGAAGGGCTTTTTACCCCCAGACTGAATGAGATGGGTCCTGAGGCAGGAAATGAGGGGCTCCAGGGAGGCTCAGCTGGGCGGGGCTTCTCCTCCCGCCCCTCCCTAATGAGCTAGGTTGAAAACCAAGTCGGGTTCTCCGACAGCACCAAATGTGCCAGACAGATGCTCTGCAGCTGAAAAAGGGCTTCCAGGGAGCCCCAAAGAGAGCTTCGGGGGGAAGGGACCACCTCCCGGACAGAAACCACTCACAGGGCGCTGGGCGTGCTGGCGGGGACCCTGGGACCCGAAGCGCACAGACGGACACCCCTGCTGTGCTTGGCACACAGAACACACTCCCGGACAGGCGTCTGGTCTGGACTCGTGGCACCTGCAGCCCTGAGCCCCAAGGCGGGTCACCGTGAACCTACTGCAACCCACAGAGTCGGCGAACTCTTTGGTGGCATCACAGCCGAGTCCCGCTTTCTTTCTTTTTTAAAGGTTGCTGGTTCCCTTCTTATTTTATTTTTTAATATTTTATGTATTTATTTTTAGAGAGTGGGGAAGGGAGAGAGAAAGAGAGGGAGAGAAACATCAATGTGTGGTTGCCTCTCACGTGGCCCCCACTGGGGACCTGGCCCGCAACCCAGGCATGTGCCCTGACTGGGAATCAAACCAGGACCCTTTGGTTCGCCGCCCGCCCTCAATCCACTGAGCCACCAGCCAGGGCCCGAGTCCCGTTTTCTAACCCACAGGAGATACCGCAGGCATGCACAGCCAGGCGTGGAAGTCTCCTTGCCACTGGGCCAGGCGGCAAGGTCTTTGAAAGCCACCAGCAAGAGAAATTCCTGGCTGATCCTGTCTGAGTGTGACCCGCACGAATAGCTGATAATTCACCACCACCTGGGTCCACCCCCTGAGGTCACGGTCATGGTGGCCAGGAGCCAGGAGGAGCCCCTGGCCAGCTCTCAGATCCACTCTGGATGATGCGTTGGGGGTTTTCTCTGGGGCGGAGGAATGGACTGGGGGATTTCACGCTCTCTGCCACGGAGTTTTTCCATCCGTCTCCACGGTGTCACTCAGCACCATCCTGGGGTCTTTCTCCTTGCCCTGTGCACTTGCTGGGGCGCAGAGCAGATGCATCCTCGTCAGGATCCCCCAACTCAGGGACGACGTCCCGGAGTGGCACTCTGGCCCTGCTCCCCCTTCCCGGCTGCATCACAGAGAACTACATTTCCCACGCTCCCCGCCTGCTGGACAGGGAGGCTCTGGTGGAAGCCGGAGGGCGGGAAGACGGGAAGAGGAGAGAAACCAGGGCAGAGGCTCTGTCTCTTCTGGGACCCCCTCCATGGACACAGCTCCCCACAGGCAGCGGTTTAGGTGTCTGGGTCCTCATAATCATTTCCCTCCTCTGTCCCTCCAGGCCAAAAGGTGGCAACCGAGTCCGCTTATTAATTTCTGGAATACTTTACCGTTCCTCATGGCCCTTGGCCATGCCCAGTTTGGTTTCTCGGGTCTCCCGTCCCCTCAGTAACTGTGTCCCTCTGCTGAAATAGCTGAAGCGACTTCTGTCTTATTGACTAAAGCATAATCCATCCGGTCACTACTCACTTCACCCCTGCGACTTGTCCTCAAAGCCACTGTCGCCAGCCAGAAGGAGCCTTTGTGTTCTCACTGTTTGCTTACTTACGACCCATTTTCCCCACTAGTGTGCAAGGTCCGTGAGAGCAGAGACTCTGTGTCCAGTTCAGTGCTGAAGCCCCTGGGCCCAGCAGAAGACACCAAATAAACATTAGCTGCATGAATGCCTGTCTATTCAGACTGCCTTGGTTTCATGCTGCAGAGAATAAATCTCTCCGTGTTCCTTTTCCATCTTCCTCTGGCTTCTTCCCAGGGTTGTTAATAGATACCATTAATATTAACAAATCATCTGCCCATCACATTACCACTCTGCTCATTTCCTCCTCAAATATCACATCGCTGCGGTCACTGGCTGGCGGCTGGCTTTGCTGAGGCGAGAGCCACATGGCCAGCTCGGGAGGAGGAAAGACCACATCAGGGAGAAGCGCACCGCCCATGGCCACCTGCCAGGTGCCACACACCTGGGCATGCCACCCACTGCATCCGCTGGTTGTTGCAGCCATTGTGAGGGGCCATCCTCGTCCCTTTTCAAAAACAACAAAACGGAGGCGCAAAGGTTAGGTGATGTGAACGCAGTGCAAGAGAGGGTTCAGAGCGGCTGCCTGCGGGTCCAAAGCCTCTGCGCTCCCCTGTGCGCCTGAGGCCAGCTGGCTGGGCGGCTCTGCAAGGGGGCCAAGGAACAAGCCAAAGGCTCCCGCAGCCAGGTTCACAGACACAGCCCTGGGTCAGCCAGCAGGGTTCCCGCTGCGCTGTAGTCACAGGCGGCCCGTCTCCCAGCCCAGGTGCAGCCTGCACTCCCACAGACACCCAGAAATGAGGTAGGGCCAACGCACGGGTATCTCAACCCAGCCTCTGCCAAAGCAGCCGGAAATCCATACTTCATGGTCGTGATAAATATAGAAAGATAGGATCATCACCATCACCACCACCATCATCACCATCATCATCTCCATCATCATCATCATCATCACCACCACCACCACCACCATCACCACCTCCACCACCATCCCCATCACCAACATCACCGCCGTCATTCATATAACCCTATCAAACACCAAGCACTGTTTTACGCATTCGTAGGTACTGGCTCTTTTATCTTCACAATATCCTTGATCATGAGGACTTCACCATCATCACCACTCAGATGGCTATAAACTCAGGCATGGAGAGGCTCAGGGATGGCCTCAGAACCCACAGCTCATAGGAGGCAAGGGTCCAGCCCCAGGCCACTGCCACAGCCGCCAGAGGACAACTCAGCCAGCAAAGCCTCTATTGCAAGGGCTCCACAATGAGCACAGGGAACGGCCGACGTGCCTCGCAATCGCCTGGCTCCCCAAGCACAGGGTGAGGTCACTAGCTGGACACTGTCCATGAGACGAAAGCAAGATGCAAAAGCTTTTCCTGGCTCTGACAGAGGGTCCTCCAGTGGGCCCTCTGGCAGGGCCCCAGGGGGCATGGCAGCCTGCTTCCTGGGCACCCACCCTGCAAGGCGGGGCATGAGGCGACAAGCGACCGGCAAGAGCCATCCTGCCAAGGACAAGGGAGCGGGCCCGGACAGCTGGCAGCGCTGGGAAGGTCTGGCCTGGTAGAGAGATACAATGCTGCCCCCACGCCCCCCTAAGACCGCAGCGTGCTTTCCCACAGAACCAGCCACGGCCTCAGCAAGAGCTGAGGGGAGAGCTCTGGAGACGGTGACCCCCGCAGGTCAGTGAGAACGCTAGACTCTCGTAGCAAATTTCAAGTACCGCGTGAATTCTTAAAACCGTCTGAGGTTTCTTTTAGTGTATGATGCGGCACTCTGCGTTCCCCAGGGAACGTGTTTATTTGACTTCACAGTTATTTTTTTTATTGAAAAAAAATGTGACTGTCCTGGGGACAGTCTGTAAAGACGTGGTTAACCAAAAATGGGGATGCCAGGATGGGCCCTAATCCAGCGCTGCTGCTGTCCCTGTAAGAAGAGATTAGGACACAGACACGCACCGAGGGACAGCCGTGTGACAGATGACACAGAGGGGAGACGGCCACTAACAAGCCAAGGAGAGCAACCTCGGAAGACACCGACCGGACAGTCCCATGATCTTAGATGTCCCGCCTCCAGAACCGTGAGCCAGCGAGTCCCTGAGGCTGAAGCCGCCCCGTCTGCGCACGCCGTGACCCTGGCAAACTGACACAGAATGGCCATCGTTCTTTGTCAGAATTCCATTAGTGCCATCTTGCCTTGCATGTCTTCAGGTTGACCTTAGAGTTACTTTGTCAAGCGGCCCTCAGCTCCAAACCACACCTGGACTCTTCACTGAAGACGAAGTTTCCAGGTGCCTTTCCACTTTCTGCTCTAGTTTTCTATCTGTTTTCAACTCTTCCAGAACAAACATGTCTGGCTTATTCAGTCTCAGAGAAACGCGGACATTTTCCCTTAGGAAGAAAGGTACGGAATTCGATTTTAAGTGGCAGACTGAGCACACGTGGTCCCTCGCCTCTCCGCCAGATCCCCGCGGAAATAAAAGCACGAGGCACGGAAAGGCACAGAGCTGTTACCCAGGGAAATGGAGGCGAGCCATCGGAGGGTAAAATGTCTCAACACGTTTACCGAAGAAAACAGGGGGATGAAGGTGTGCGGATGGGTAAGACAAGGCGGAAGCCTTGGGCTAGAACGTTCTGTTTGGGCCAGACAGAGGGGGTCCCGGGCTGCTCTGGCCACTGGGACACCAGAGGGGCTCGACTGACTGTTGGCACACCCACGGAGGACGGGGGTAGAAAGTAGGGCTGAAGCCACAGGGGCGACTAAATTCTGTATGTGGGACACCTCCTCCAGGCAGGCCTCTTTCCTGTGTCTCTATGCTGAGTAAAAGGCAGAGGGCTTGCTATTTGTACCCTATCAAAACTCAACTCTCCTCTGAGGAGCTTGACTTAACCCTTGAGAGACATGCCAGGGGTCCAAGCATGGGTGTCAGTGCTCACACCGAGAGAGACAGTGGACGTGGGACAGCCACCACATAACCATGGCGACCCAAGTCACACACTGAGAAAGGGATGTAGTAAGTCCGAAGGAGCTAGTCACGGCGGATCAAAGCGTAAATAAAATAAAAGAAGCTCCTACCGGCCTCAGCCCCTGAGCCTAGGCATCCGCCCTCTGCGGCTGCCGCCAGACGCGACGGCAACCGGCAGGAACGGAAGTTAGAAGGCGCATAAATTAGCTCGATCCTCACCTTTCCGACAGAAAGCACTGCTGTCTAAAGGTGTTAACTCAAAAAGCGGAGACGGGGATTGTAGAAAGAATTCTAGAAACAAGCCCCAGGAGAACTAAACACAGACACGGCTGGGCACGGCTGGCATTGGGGCGGAAGGCGCCCACCTTTCTGTGACAGTCACCTATTGTGTCCCCTGTCATTTTCCCTGTACCCACATATAATTGTGGGGGTGAGTAGGCTTTGCCTAAACTCAAAACTAGCCAAGCCGGGAAAGCAGCCCTGAGCAGGGTGTCAGGAAACTGCGTGTAGGATGAGGGGCAGCCGAGGGGTCCAGACAAGAAGGCGCCAGGTCGGTGGGACGGATGGCTGCCTGTTGAAAAACAACGCAGACCTTCCCACCTAGAGGGCTGCACACGGCTACTCAGCCAGGGACTGTCCCAGCCTGGCCTGCCGCAGGTGTGGCCGCGTGACAAGGTCTGGCTGGTGGACTATGGGCATAAGCGTTGCCTGTCCCTTGGAAGCAAACACTGCCACCAGTGAGGAGCAGGGGACTCCGAGGCCCCCCAGGACGTGGCAGAGCCAGAGACTGGAAGGAACCTGGGCCCCCGAGTCTCCACCTGGAGGAGAGGTGCCTGAGAACACGAGCACACACATGGGCCTGAGCGGGAAACCTTCTCTCAGGGCAGAAGTCACTGCCCAGCTTGCCCACGGCAGTGGCTGGAGACACCAGCGAAGGCGAGGGTGTGCAGGCTGACCCCTCGGGCAGCTGGGACCCTCTCCCCACCCAAGCGCCAAAACAGATGGCACAGCTCTCCTGCATGTGGGCTGAGCTCATGGGAGCAGGGAGGAGGTGAGTCACTGGGGAACACAGCAGCGAGGGCCGCTGGGTGACGGAGCGGGTGCCGCGGGCGTCCGGCGCAGAGAGCGCGCGCGTTAAACGGATTATATAGATCTTCGAGACAGTAATTCTGACCTCCCATAGGCACCAGCAGCTGCTCCACAGCAGGAGACGCTGATGACCTCGTTCTAATTTCCATTTATATTTATTCTAAATTGGACACCTCAGAGATTGTTTAAATAGAGAGGGAAACTCACTAAGTAACCCTGACGACTCGGCCTTGGCCTGACTGGGAGCCGGCTGCAGCGCCAAGAGGTTTAGGACCCCTGGGCGGCGTCCCGGGCTGGCCATCAGCTCAGCTCACGGACGGAGACAAGTGGCCACATCCGCCCGAGAGTCCACTGCCACCGGTGTCAAACGGGGTCACCCCTGACCACCCATCAGGGGCACCCCCTGAGGGAACCCAATGACAGCAGTGTCATAGGTGGAGAGCGTTTCCTTGGGCCTCCCACTGAGTCAGACTAGCCTTCCCTTCCTGTGTCGGTGCTGAGACCAGAGATGATCCTTCCAGTTCTCAGGAAACCCACATCTGAACCAGACTGGGCCATAACGGCCGTCAGGGAGGGAGGGGGGGGGCGGGCGTCCAACCTTTGGGCATCTCTGGGCCACACTGGAATAAGAAGAGTTGTCCTGGGCCGCACATTAGATATCACAAAATCGTCTCACAATGTTTTAGGTAAATTTATGATTCTGTGTTGGGCCACATTCACAGCTGTCCTGGGCCCCACGAGGCCTGCAGGCCACAGGCTGGATGCCCCTGGTTCTCGTTGCAGGCCAGCATCAGGTCCGGCTGGGTTCCGCACGATGTCCTTCACCTGTGTGGGGACAAGCACACGGTGGCCCACCCGTGAACAGAACACTGCTCAGCAGTGAAGGGGTGACGGATTCCACAGCCACATGGATAGACCTCAGCTACGTCATGCTGGATGAAAGAAGGCAAACCCAGATGAGCCCACATATGTGACATTCCAGAGAAACCAAACTCGAAGGGACGGGGAGCAGAAGGGGCACTGCCAGGGACTAGGGGCAGTGGAGGGTTTGACCACAAATATTCGAGCAAAAGGTCCCGGGGGGCGGTGGAACCCCCAGTTGTTGCGCTGGTCACATGACCCTCGTCACAAGCATTCAGAGAGCCACACGCCAGAAAGAGTGCACTGCAGTGAAAGCAAATTTTGTGTTTTCGTGGAGACACATTTTCACTCCGTGCTCAGCTCGCTCTCCTCAGCAGCGCTGGCCTCCCTCCTGTCTCCACACCGTGGCGACGTTCCCATCACTGAGACTCACAGCTGCCTTCCTTCAAATCCAACAGGTACCCCGAGGGTCTCCTTCCCAAAGTTGCAGGGAAAAGGCTCCGTGTGTGTCTTCGCAGTCTCTCATGGGTCACATGCCCATCCCTGCACCAATCACCGTGGCCGGGGGAGCAGCCTGTGCTGATTGGCTCAGCCGCAGTGGTGCCGACCAACTGTTCCAGCTGCTTCACGTAGCACTGAGAGAGAGGGCATTATCCTCACGTGGTTCTGTCACCAATATTATTACATAATTATGTAATTATATAGGCAAGGCTATTATGTCCACTTGATAGATTAAAAATCAAAGGTACAGAGATGTTAAGACACCTGCCCAAGGTCACATAGCATGTCAAGGGTGGAGCCAGGACTGGGCTCCAGAGTCCGGCCTCCGACCACCACTTTCCCCTGGCTCCTGGCCTGTAACACTCCTGCCCATTGTCCTGTGTGGTCACGTGGTGGTGCCGCCCCAGATACCGTCACCTCCTTCACCCAGAGTGAAGGCGGGCTCCAGGGTGGCTCCCAGCCGACACGCGGACCAGCAGCTGTGGAACGCCACCCATCGAGGACACGGGGAGGGAAGTACAGCCCAGGGCTATGCCAGAAACCCCATCGCCAGCAGCTGAGGGGACACCTGTCCCTTTCTCCCCAGTTTCATGCAGAGCTGCTTGGGTGGGGCAGAGCACGCCCAAGGACAAAGGGACACAGAAGGCAAGCAGCATTCTGGAGGGTGGAGACAGATCCCTGGTGACTCTGCAGTATGAGCACCTGACCCAGCCTGGGACACGTGGTCCAGGCACCGGACTCACCCCTCGCTGCCCTCTGACCCCAGTCACCTCCCCAATCGCCTCTGCAGTAACAGAGGCCTCGGGCGCAGCAGCACTGCCACCTAGTGGCAAAGGTCATCATCACTGCATGAGAAGCAGGTGGTTTGTTGGGGGTTTGGGGGAGCAATTTATGGAGATCTGGGGACTTTAACTCAGACCCACTGTACTTTCCACAGGGAACCATGAGGCCGAGCATGACTTCAAGTGGCCAGATTCTTTGTGGCAAGGAACAGAAACCCCACCCGGGGTCCAGTGTCACTTCCCACAGACCTCAGCCTGGGCAGTGGAGGAACACCCTGGGCTCCTGAAGCCCCCAGTCCTGAGCAGAGAGCCCCAGGTCACCCGCCTGTGGCCCCCCAAGGCTGCAGAGCCTCGTCCCCACCCCAGCCTGGGCCACCCTGAGAAACCTCCAAACGGGGAGAGGTGGTTTTTGCCGGAACCACTCACTCCGTCCAGGCAAATTCCGGAGGTTCTATGAACTGGCTTCTCCTCCCTGTCCTCCCTGTGTTCTCTCCAGGGAACCCCCCCATGTCCGATGGGAACTGTCCCACTCTCTTCCCTCTCAGAGACCACCAGGTGCAGCGGGGCCAAGGAGCAGACAGGAAAAAGCTGGTCATAACAGGGACAAATCAGCCTGTGTGGTGACAGAGAGAGATGTGGGGACAGAGCCACCAGCTCTGCGATGTCTCTTAGGAACTGTCCCCATGGACATAACCAGCCCGTCACCTGCTTTCCAACTAGCCAGGGTCCCTGGGGCCCTGCCCTGGCACCCTGCTTCCTCAAAGGTCCCAGCCCCAAGGGTGGGAGCAGCCTGGCTGGGAGAATCAGCCACCTCTGGGCCAGCAAGTCTCCAGGGCAAGGGCCTCAGCCCTGAGGGACGTGGGGCTTCAGGGAGGGAGACCAGACGGTGCTCCACCTCCCTGTGTCTGCGGGTGTCATGGGATGGGGCAGGCCACTGTGACAAAGGATCACAGACAGAGTGGCTCCGACACACGAAATGAGTTTCCTCCTAGTTCTGGGGGCTAAGGAGTCCAAGGTCAAGGTGCGGCCGACTGAGTGTCTGGTGAGAGCCCTCTTCCTCGCTTGTAGGTGGCTGGCTTCTCCCTGTGCCCTAATGTGGCAGAGAGAGGAGGCCGGGAGCCAGGAGGGGCAGCGCAGCTGCAGCGGGTGTGGGGGCAGGGGAGGACAGAGGACCAGGCGGCTGGAGAGGAGGGAGACCCAGGGCACACCAGGCCAGATAAAAAGCCACTGAAATGGCTCACGTCACGGGAATGTGGCGCCATCGGTGCGTTTTGGTAAACCATCACCCAGGGATGATGGAGAGTGGACAGGAGGCAGAAATGACCGGGACAGAGACTGGTCCGCACCGTAAAGGCTGGTGTCCTGGTTATGCACCTGGGCAACAGACAGCCCCTGCCCACAGGCCCTGCGCTGGTCGTTCTGCCGAACAGGCCAGGACCACGAGCTCAACCCTGGGGCCAAACTCAAGTTTTCATGCATCCAGCCGCTTCACAGGCAGCCCAAACAAGCACATTTGCAGCCACGGACAGCCTGCAGCTTTGCAGACCTCGCCAAGTGGTACCCAACCTCTGCTACCATGGGTCAAAAGCACCCTGAGCTACCGACCCCCACAGCGGCTGCTGCCCCTCAGAGCTCCCCGACTCACAGACTCCCAGCATGCTGCAGGGGGATGCCACCCGGACCGTGAGCCCCCGCCTCGGGCCCTTCTCCCCTAGGAGTCCTCTCCTCTCTTCCCACCCGGGTGGGGGCCCCTGCTTCTGGAAGGTCACCTACTATGAGGGGTCACCCCCCCACCCACAGCAAAGTGCTGTCCAAATAAAGCTCGTGGCCCCTGATATCTCGGGCTGACATCTTTGTCTGATCAGCATCCTCAAGCTCACCACAGCCTGTGTGCGGCAAGGGTCCCCCGGATGGAGAGGTGACACGGGAGAGGAGAAGACTCAGAAATTATACTGGTAGGATGGCAGGGAAAGGGCACTGAGAGAAAGGAACTGAGAGTTTTGTTGGGTTCGGGCGGGACAAAGGGTGGGCAGTCACTGAGGAGACAGGGAAGGGCGGCCCTGGGGGGAAGACACTGGGGTCTGCTTGGGCGTGTTGGGTGTGAGGCCCATGTGGACCCCCAAGGAGACACGCCTAGGCGCTCCTGCATCAGATGCTGGTGCCCTGGAGAGAATCCGAAGTTAGAGAGAGAGAGGTTCGGGCCTCGTCAGATGGGAGGCAGGGACTGAAGCCATTGGAATAAGTGGCCCAAAGAGAAACCTGTGTAGTGGAAAGAGAAGTCCTGATGTGTAGGAGGCTGGCTGGGGGTGACAAGGAACCTGCAGAGCAGGGTAGAGGGCCGCCCAGGCTCAGGGGAGAAGCCAGTGGAGTGCTGGGGGACTTCTGAGAGGGAGGGGCCCGAGCCTGAGCTGCAGCTGTGCCCTCCGTGGGCAGAGTCGCGCAGAGGAGGCCACTAGAGGCACGTGAATGGCAGCGAGGAGCGAGCAGCATGAGAGGAAGGGAAGCAAGGAGCACAGACCACCTTTTGGGAAGTGTGGCTGCAAAGGGAGGATCCGAATAGGAGGTAGGGGACCCGCCCCCTCAGTCTGGTCCCAAACCCTCTCCCGGTGGCTCCCACCCACCCCGTTCTAGCGTCCCCTGTGGGGCACAGAGCTGGTGTCCCTTGCACACCCTCCACTGAGTGTTCCCTGCAGAACTGAGCTGAGACCAGGACACCAAATCTTCAGCTTTACCCAGATCCCCCCAGCCCCCCACCCCTGCCGCCCCCCTCAAACAGCATCGCGCTGATGTTTACCACCTGGGTTGCTATGACGACGGAATGTCAGCGCGTGCTCCATTTTGAGCTCATACCATCCTCAGTAAAAGCAGGTCAATGAGGAGGGCGGGTAGCTTTTTCAGCAGAATGTGAAACGCCGAAATAGAGACTGTTGAGCTCCAGACCTGCGAGGAAAGGAACAAGGACTTCTCCCCAAAAGTGATGAACAGATCACACACCGAGTCTTCCCCAGCTAAAAGGCTCTGGGCTTTGCCAAGCTGCAGGACCGTTAGGAGTCTTTCTCATTATTAGGCCCTTGTTCACTGCCTCCCCCGTGTCTGTTCCTCTCCTGTGCCTTCAGGGAAGACATCGGTGATTTGGTCACGAATGGCCGCTGAGGACATAAGGGAGACAGAAAACCTCTGGACGTGCGCAGAGGTTCCTCAGAGAGACGGCGCCGCGTCCCAGGAACAGGGTGCTGTGAGGGTGCTGCAGTGGCCAGCGCCGTGGACAGCCCCCCGGAAGTCCCCAGGCCCTCGGAGATACGGTCTGAGCCTTGGGGTCGCCCACGGTTCCTGTGTGCACACAAATCACTCCACCAGGCACACGAAAGATGGACCCACAGCCCCGTGAGGCTCCCTGACTTCGTATAAAAGAGTCTCCCACCAGAAGACAGGAAGCCAGAAAGTTCCATCTGAAAAAACGGAAACACACACCAGAAAGGTCCTTAAAAAAACAAACAGAAACCAAAAAGGACCAGGGAAAGAACACAAGGAGCCAACGCCTTTTCCGCATCATCCAAATGAGAGCGGAGGCCCCACGTGTTTAGGACTTTGCAAAAATGTCAACTCTCTGATCAATGACTTTCCGAATGCCCCAATCCCAGCCCTCAAATAACATTGCCTCGAACGCTTCATGAGTAGCTCTATTGACACAAGATTACGACGTTCTAATCATCTCCCCCACTTCCCGCTTCTCCCCACCAGGCGGGTCCAAGACCAGCCAGTCTCGGCTGGAAAACCGCCTCAGTTCCCACAGAGCTTTTACCATCGCCCCCTCCGGCCTGGTTTGAATCCGCTTCTCACGCAGCCACGCACTCAACGGTGCATCAAGACGCTCGGGTTCTGATGAGAACTCAAAAGACTTCTTGCCTGCTGGGATGTCGGGCCCTTCCCGGGGTTTGTGTCTTTACCTTCCCCATATGTTTCTGGGACACGAACAAGTATGCCACTGGCGGCTGCGTCCTGAGAAGCCTTTGCGTGACTTACTCAATTTGCAAAAACCGTAACTGCAACAGGCCTGGTGCCTCAGGCTGCAATGTCTTCCCTTGTCACCAGCTGTCTCAGCAGAAAGGATCGAGATTTGCTCTCTGCGTTGCATTTCCAGCAGGTTAACAGTCTGTGGCAATGAGTCCAGGGCAGGAGCAAGGCCCCAAGAGTTTTGTGTGCACCCCACGAAAGTCAGGAGGGAGGTTCTCCCCAACTGGGAGATTCCACATCTCACCTCTTTGGTTGACGAACACCCAAAAGACTGGGCTTTTATAGAGTCTGATGCAGTTTGGTGACCCTGCAGGGACATGATTGTATTCATCTCTCCATGGAGTAAACGCGATCCTTGGGCAAAATCGCTCCACGCACACACCCTTGGATTAATTCCACGTCTGAGAAGTCCCCTCGGGGACGGCCCCAGCATGCAGGTGGACCACCACACACCCAAGACTCTTCTTAGGGGCGGTCCCTGTACTCGCCCACACGCCCCACCCAGCGTCCGTGAGCACTTTGCACAGGTGCTCACTTCACGCTCACGCCGGCCGTGGGGGGGGGGGGGGAGCGGAGGTGCTGCCTTCAGCTCCTCCAAAAGGTGAGGAGGTCGATGTGAAATGAACACAGCCCGCCACCTGCACCGACAGGGACCTTACAACATCATGCCACGTGAGACAGGAAAGGACAGGAACCATGTGATCTGATGCACCCGTGGGGCACGACACAGAGAGCCACAAAGAAACAAAGTCACCCGAGCAAAGTGGGTGGGGGATGAGGAAGTAAAGGGGTCAAGCGCACATGCCGAAGGAGACGACGTCGGGTGGTGAGATGGCGCCTCACGGAACGACGCACTTGAAACGTGTGTAATGACCAACCAATGTCACCTCCGTACAGTTTTTAAAAAGAGAAGGAGGCCTGGTAAGGTTAGATCCTTTGCCCAAGCACTTTTGTCACGGCCACAGCCCAGTGGCCGTCCACAGAGGAGAAGCAGCAGCCATCAGCCACGGGCCAGCCACACAACAGACGGGAAAGGACAGGCGGCACAGGAACGAACACCGCTCTTTGTGAGGGGGGCCCGCAGGCACGCCGTGGGCCCAGCACCTCCAGCCCACGGCCAACCAGCCTCTGCGGGTGACCAGCCGAGAGGGCAAAGCACAGCGTGCTATGCATGGAAAGGTGTATTTACATGCTTCCCCACGCAGGAAGTGTCCCTGAACACACTGAGGACAAGTTCATGACACTGGGTGCTTGTGCCAAAGGAAACTGGTGAGCCACAAGTAGGACTTTCTCGTTATAATCATCATAGCCACTTTTTTCCATTGCAGTCATTTGTGTACTTTTGAAATTTGAACCCCATGAATGCACTTTGTCTTCGGCTACTTCAACAGCTTCGCAGAGGTATACGCCACAGACCACAGATGCCCTAGTTTAAAGGGGCCGCTGAGTGTGAGCCCAGCCTCGGAGCCCCGCCATCACCCCCAAAGCTCATCTGCACCCATCAGCACATGGTGGCATCCCCCCAGCCCAGCCACCACCGATCTGCCACCTACCCCTACAGGTCTGCCCGTTCTAGAGGTCCACAGACACAGGTAGCCACACGGAACAGAGACATGTGTGGCTGGCTCCTGGCACCCAGCACAATGACTAGGTCACTCCCGCATGCTGCCTGTGTCTGATTCATTCCCGTTATTCCTTCGTATGAGGTCTGTCTAGGAAAGTGCAGCCATTGTGAATATAAGGAGAATGGTCTGCACAACATGGACGTGACCTGGCAGCCAAGGAGAGTGGACTGGAATGCACATGCGTGAACATCGACGACATTAGTGCACTAGTCAGTGCAGGCAGCAGACGCTGTTGAGTGAGCGTGTGTACTGTGTGGCCGTCGCATTCAAAATGAGTGAGTGAGTAGAGCCACGAATCTGCATCCAATGCTGTGTTAAGCTTGAACCCTCCTCTGTGGAAACTACTGGGGTGATTCAGGAGGCTCTTGGGGATGATGCCGTGAGTGCAGTGCAAATACGAGTGTGGCACAAACACTTCAAAGACGGTCGAGAATCCACTGGAGGTGATCCACGTTCTGGAAGGCCGGCCACAAGCAGAGTGCCTGGGACTATTGAGTGGATATGGGCTGCAGTCAACAAAGATTGGAGAACTGTGTGGGGTCCCAACATGCCGACCTGGAAGGGGACTGAGGCGCCATTGTCCCCTGTTCAATGCCTCTTGTATCTTCCTCAATAAACGTCTCTATTTGTCCCGGCGTGTGGCTGGATACTTTCTGGACAGATCCTAGCGTTCACATACCCACTAGCTGAGGGACAGCTGAACGGTCCCCAATTTGGGGCCACGGAGAATAAAGCCATTAGGAACATTTATAACCAAGTCCTTCCTTTCTTTCAGGTAGATTCCTAAGAGTGCAATAGCTGAGTCATAGGGGAGGTTGAGGTTTTACCTTCTTAAGAAACTACCAAACTGGCTCCCGGGCCCCAGCACCGTTCTACACATCTCCCAGCACTGCGAGCGGCTGCTGGTTTCCCCACGTCCTCGCCCGCCCTGGACGTCACCCCTCTCTTTCCTTTCCCCACCCCACGACCCGGCAGTGGTATCTCAATGCGACTGTACTGTGCGTTTCCTGATAACGATGATGTTTTGGGGATCTCTTCTGTCTTCGAAAAATTAAATGTCCAAGTTTCAATCCATAACTAACCTACAGGAACTGAGAAATCTTACCTAAAAATCAGGACCTCTGATTTCTCTCCCTAAAATCAGGAAAGTCTGCTTTTCCAAAACTCTTGGTTTCTCCTTTTTCTGACTCAGGTGGGCAGTGCAATGCAAAGAGCGTGACCAGCAGTCACAGCTTCTGCGGGGGCCGGAGCTGCACCCTCTAATCAAATGCATCACTGGCCCCAGGGTCGGCGCTGTGGACACCCTCCCCCCCGCCCCCGAGCAGGAAAAAGTAACAAATGAATCCAGGCGAGTTTCTGCCACCGAGCCTTCGGAAAGTTTGCCCACAGCAGTTTCGGGATCTGGAACAAAGGAGGTGTGTGCTTTCCAAGTCCCCAGAGTCCCCAAGCCAACGGCCAGCCTAACCCTGGAAGCCACATCCGTCATCTCACCGTGGAGCACGGGGCGCGAGCGGGCTCAGGGTCCATTTCAATAGATTTGCTTCCACTTGAAAACTCAGAGCTCAGCCCCCCACTCTCGGAGCCTCCCCTGTAGTTACAGACGGGAAGGAAAGCAAGCCTGAACTCACCACAGAGCAAACACACCTGCCCCTTTTCCTGGCCCGGCTCACTCAGCAGCCCCACAGGGAGCCCCTCCGTCCCCTCCCGTGCAACAGGCAGGCTCCATGAACTAATAAAAGCTGACTGTGTCAAAGCCTCCTGGCAAATCTTATTAAAGCAGCCCCCTCCCTGGACCCAGATTATTACCGCCACCTTTATGGTAGAATAAAAATTAATTTTCTCAGCTATAATAAGAATGATAAGAATGAATCACTTGGGAGCAAATAAAGATTACAATTAACTCCAACAGAATAAATCTAAATTTCACGCCGGCCAGCAATTTCTCTGGTCCAATGGCCCCCTCTCTGGTGCCCGTGTGAGTGAGGCCCCAGGGCAGACCCCTCACCAGCTAGGCCATGGCTGATGCAGCTCCGGGGAGGGGTCCCGGGAGGAGGGCCAGGGGCCGAGCCAAGGACCCAGGACCCAGAGACTGAGTTCAGGGCTCAGAGACATCACAAAGCGGGGCCTGGGCCTCGTGGGAAACTGGGACTCAGGCACTCATCCCGCCACTGGGCAACCCCTGCTTCCTGGCTCCTGCACTTGAGTTTTCCCTGGGGAGTCGCCTCCCTCAATCCCTGGTTCAGGTAGACCCCACTCTCAAGTCCAGGAACACATACTGGGCCCAGGCCCGGCCACTCAGAGACCTGGTGCAGGCCCGCGATGGTGAGGCATAGGGTTCCTTTTTGAAGTATTTGGTGAAAACTCTTTCTTCCCTCTGGGCTTGACTGAGAGGCCATCACATTCCCATGTGGATGCACAGAATTAAACCAATCCTCAGGGGAAATCCAGGACAAGAAGAGATACTGGGTCCTGCCCTGGCTGGTCTGGCTCAGTGCATTGGGTGTCATCTTGCAAACTGAAAGGCTGCAGGTTGGATTCCCAATTGGGGCACATGCCTGGGTTGTGGGCCAGATCCCCAGCTGGGGGCATGCAAGAGGTAACAGATCGATGTTTCTCTCCCTTTCTTTCTCCTTCCCCCTCTCTCTACAAACAAATAAATAAAATCTTTTTTAAAAAAGAGATAGATAGATATTGGGTCCTGGCAACACTATTTGAACTGCTGGATCAAGCCACACCTGAAGCTATAGATATCCCTCTGCTTTTTAATTATGTGAGCCAATACATTACAATTTTTTCTGTTTAATGTTTTCTGTCTCTTGAAACCAAAAATGAGCCCTGGCTGGTGTGACTCGATGGATCTGAGTTCTGGCCAGTGAAGCAAGGGGTCACTGGTTCAATTCCCAGTCAGGGCACATGCCTGGGTTGCGGGCCAGGTCCCCAGTAGGGGGCACATGAGAGGCAACCACACACATTGATGTTTCTCTCTTTCTCCCTCCCTTCCCCTCTAAAAGTAAATAAAATCTTTAAAAAGAAAAAAAGAGAAAGAAACCAAAAATGCCCTTCCTTGCTGATGCGGTCACATCTCAGCATTTCATAGAAAAGTGGGCCCATGGGTACACTGGGCCCTCTGTAACAGTAAAGGGGCGTCTGCTTCCTCAGGGGCTGGAGGAACCCGGGTTTCACCTACGAGAACATAATACCCCAGGATGTAGGTCCAACTGTATGCAAATCTTTTTTTTTTTAAAGATTTTATTTATTTATTTTTAGAGAGAGGAGAAGGGAGGGAGAAAGAGAGGGAGAAAGCAATGTATGGTTGCTCCTCACATGGCCCTCACTGGGGACCTAGCCTGCAACCCAGGCATGTGCCCTGAGTGGGAATCGAACTGAGACCCTTTGGTTCCCAGCCCACGCTCAATCCACTGAGCTACACCAGCCAGGGCTGCAAATCTTATTAAATTGGGAACAAATAAAGATTACAATGATGCACGCTGTTTCATTTAGGGAACTTGAGCATCCTCGGACTTTGGTATTTGTGGAAGGTCCTGGGACCAGTCCCTCAAGATACCAAGAGAAAACTAAGTTTTGGGGAGTCAAAAGCTCTATGTGGACTTTTGCCCACATTTGGGGTTGGTCTCCCGACACCACGGGGTTGTTCAAGGGTCAAGTGTATTCACAGGGACTACATTCTCCCCAGTCTACAGTTGAAGAAACTGACACCCAGAGAGGACTTGGCTCTTAGCCAAGGTCACCGGGACCAACCAGCCGCCTCAGCCAGGTTCTCTAACCACTCCACCGCCCTACCTGCCTGTGACACCCAGGTCACACTGATGGCCTTGGGGACACTCGGGATCCCACAGGGTCCATGCTGGGAGGACATGCAGTCCAGAGCACTTCAGACTGGTTTTTTGTAGCTCTAGAAACTTGTTCAAAGTATTTTAAATGCATCTTGTGATACTTACGATCTGAAGAGGCTATTTGAGATAATGAAGGCGCCTGTACCACCCCGCGCCAGCTGAGGGCCCAGGCTCCCTCCCCAACCACGTTCCCTTCCTGAACTAGGGGTTGGTCACGGCTGTGTCCATGTTGACTTTGACCACAGTAGGTACTGCCGACCTCGGCTACGCTATCTGGTGTCGTTTCTAGAATCTCAGACTTCCTACAAACAGCACAAGTTCCGCTGCCCCGCGCACCATCCCTGCGGCGCCTGTTTGTGAAACCTGCATCCACTGCGCCCATGTGCCGCGGCGCCACAGCAGCACATCATATGGAAATACCGTTTGGACCCTCTCCTGCTGGAGTGCTGGGTGGGGTCCAAGTTTCTGTTGCGTTTTAGGAAACAATTCTCGTGTGTGTGCATGTCCGCTTACCTAGGAGTGGGTTTCTGAGTCTGTCAGGGAAGCCACAGATGGGGAACACCAGAAGAGACCCGCCTGGAGCCCCCAGGCCGCAGGGAGGCCCCCCCATACCCCCTGGCGGCCACAGGGGGGATCTGCCAGCGGCCACAAGTCAGGCAAACAGCAGGACCAGGTCTGAAACCCAGCGCCTTGCTCCCAGCCCAGGACGAGGAAAGGACGGGAGGCTAGAAGAGAACGTCGCCCAGGTCTCGGGTCTGCCCTGCTGGCAACCTCGGGAACACTCTGCCCAGGGCTTTTATGCATCTACTCCCTGTGGCAGGTAGACACTCCGAGGTGACAGAAAGACCTGCTTGAATCTAAGCAGCGGGATTTGGTATTCAACCAGCGTTCACTCTGTTCCAGGTGCCCTTCCAAGCCCTGCCTTGTATTAGCCCATTGCCATCCTCCCTACAAGGTATGTCCCCTGGTCAGCACCACCGGATGGGGACACGGAAGCCCAGAGGTGCCATCTATTGCTCGAGGCCCCAGGACCTGCGGGGGTGGAGCCCTAACTCGAGCCCAGGTGGCTGCGGGTTGCCTGCTCCTAGCCTTTACTGGCCTCTGAGGGAGGCGGTCGGTCTGGAAGGGGCTGTGGGACTCACCACTGAAAAGAACTCCCCGAGTGACTAGAAGGCAGGAACCTCAAACCCCAGGCTGAGCTGGACAGGCAGACAGCACAGGGCACAGCGGGGAGGGGGTGGCAGGGAGCCTGCTGCTCATGCTCAGTACCAGACACGCATCGTCCCAGCACAGTGTCCCCACTGCAATGTGTGACCATGCTGCTCCTCCATGGCCCTAATCTCGCCCTCTGTGTGCATGCTCACCTGGGCTCCGCCACCCAGAGAGACACCTTCCTCAAAGAGAGCAGAGACCAGAGCAGGGTGCCGAGTAACCAGACCCATGGAACGGCCCCAACCCCGCCGGCACGTCCAGCACCCACCGCGCCCACACGGGCCCAGCCACATCCCCAGTCCAGCTGGTGGCACAGGCCTCCCAAGCAGCCACGAGGCCAAGGGCAGCTGCTCTGCACACAGAAGGTGTCGGTTCTAATCTGTGAAAGAACAGCCAGGCGGCCTGGTCATTAGCACCGAAGAAAGAAAAGTCGGACTCAACTCCTAACCCCTAGGTCTGAGCTGAAAAGTGACAACAGCCTCTGGCAATGTCACTAATTTGGGCAGGAAGAAAAGATCTTTGTGCCTCTCTGTGCCTCTCTCGCCAGGGTTCATGACCTCGTGCTGTTTCCAGCTTAGAGGATTTGCAGGTTCGGGGCCTCACTGGCTCAGCCTCACTGGCGGAAGTGGCTGGGTCCCCCCCACCCCCGTTCTCCCCCTCCCACCTGCCTGTGTACAGGGGGCACCTACTCCTGAGAGCAAGATGCCCCAGGAAGTGCAGGCAGCCCTGCCCACCTCTGGGAGGCAGTGTCAGGTTGTCTGGACTGCCCCCCCTTCCCTCTCACCCCTTACCCCCGTCCCCCGTCCAGAGCTGACACTGAACTTCA
Source organism: Micronycteris hirsuta (assembly GCA_004026765.1). Taxonomy (NCBI): domain Eukaryota; kingdom Metazoa; phylum Chordata; class Mammalia; order Chiroptera; family Phyllostomidae; genus Micronycteris; species Micronycteris hirsuta. The sequence continues at coordinate 37,714 of PVJI01004651.1, read as the reverse complement.
GCAAAACCAAAGACTCCAGAGGAGCCACAGCTCCTCCTCCATGTCAAAATGTCCACGTCCCAGAAAAGCGTGGCCTTGCTCACAGGCTCGGACATCCCTGGCACGTCCCAGCTGGTTCCCAAAGGACGAGGGGCTGGGACGGCCACTGGACCCCCAGGTCAGAATGAGACTCTCTGAGACACAGAGCAACGTTGAATACCCGCCCCCCCACACACACACACACGCCCGGCCAGAGTTTCCTGCGCAGGATCGCACGTGCTCACACGGACCATCCGGGCGGGGGCCGGGCACCGAGGCCAGGTGCGTGGGCCCGGGCACTTTGCGGTCCTGGTGCGAAACAAGGACGCAGGAGCCGTTGCTCAAAAATCATTAAGAATTTCAAGACAAACTCTAGCTACAGCCGCTCACCCCCGACAATGCCCACCTGCACCAAGCCCATCTCCGCCCCCCTCGGGCAGCAGCTCCCCTCAGCTGCCGCGCCTGGTGATGCGCGCCCACAGGGCTGCAGGGGACAGAGACGCTGACAGGTGGCAGCCTCAGCCGCTTGGCAGCCCCCTGTCCCCGGACCTCACTTGTTTCCAGCCACAGCTTGCAAACCAGCGCCATTTCACAGGGCATCGACACAGCAGCCCAGTTCACTGGGGCTGCAGCTGCCACAGTGGGGGGGGTGGCGGGCTCTGGGGCTGGAACCAGACTGGGTTTGGGAGCCTCCTCCTTGGCAGTACCAGGAACACTGCGGCTCTCCCCCCGCACCTTTCGGGCCTTTGCCCCTCAGGAGCCGGGGGCTCTTCAGCCTGACAGGGGCCCTTCTCACCCTCTGTGCCACATGAAGGGGGTATCGCCCCCTCCCACAGTTCCTTCTCCCATGTCTGCTCTGCCCTGGGTGCTCCTTTTCCTGCACCTCCCCAGGCAGCCGGGGAAAGTGGTTGGCTCAAGGTTTGACAGGAAAGTGACAAATAAATACTATATTAATAATAAAAATAGAATTTCAAGACAGAGACAGCAAAGCTTTAAACAAAGTGCAGGACCCTCTAAGTCCGACCACGTCCGGGCTGCCTGCGGCGGGCACACGGCTCCCACCACGGGAGGGAGGGAGGGAGGAAAGGGAGGTCAAGAAAAAGAGGAAGAGCAAATAAAACAGGAGCGGGGGGAGCAGAAAACAAACAAACTGTCCCGGGCAGCTAACAAGCCATGACCGTTTGCACCTACCCGGATGGACTCGGAGGTCCGCACGGTTGTAAATGTCAGTGCTGCTGGAGCCTCGGGGGGGCTTCGGCCAAGTCCTGGCAGATTTGCATGTACTAACCCAACCACTCTCGACGACCCTCTGAGGCAGCCACTTCTACTGCCTCTACTTTAGGGTGGGGAAATGGAGGCACAGGGAGCAGGGGTGCTTGCCCCCGGTTCCCACCCGGTCCAGGGTCAAGCCAGGGTTTGGGCCATCTCACCCCCAGCTCACACCACAGGTGTGAAGGGAGCTCGGACAGCATCCATGTCCTGGGCCATGGGCAGCACCCAGTGGCCCACCTGGCAGGGGCGTGGGCGGCGGCTGCCAGCGGAGGCTTGAAGGAAGACTCACTGTCAGTTACGGTCATTGCACTGGGGACAACCCATCCCAGACACCGTCCCCATCCTGGGTCCATCCTGTAGCTCTGAGGTGCTGGACAAGACCATGGGGACATGCAGCTGGGGTGTCCCTCTGAATTCACACCTGAGTCTTGAGAGATCACCTGTTGGGGCAGCTCACTGAGAAAGGACGTTTTAGACACTTCTGGGTGACAGCCCCCAGGAAAGGCAGCCGCCCCCGTCCACCCGCGGTGCCCCTCGTCAGCCCCGCAGCCCCGAGAGCCGAGGCCAAGCCCCTTGGGACCAGTGGCACTCAGCCCGGCACCCTCCCAATGGTGGCCAAGCATCCCCTAGAAGTGCCCCGCAGCCACCCCAGGAACAGACCGGGCAGGCGCGGCACTCTCCTTCTGAAGGGGGCTTCAGCGCCAACCTTCAAACTCAGAGCTCAAAACCCAGGCTCCTTGGAGCGATGGTTCGTTCCGCGTCTGGAGCAGGAAACGGAGCAGATGAACCTGCAGCTGCTGCTGCCAGGAAAGAGGAAAGCGCTCCAGAGACAGGGACGCGCCAGAGGACACACGAGGCGGCTCGAAGGAGGGCTTGAGTGATTCAGAGCATCCACGTGAATGACTCAGGAACAGGGAGAGTCGCCAGGCTGGACTTCTAGCTGCTCTTTAAACATAAAACGATGGGGAGAACGGGCGGCATCAGACTCACATCCTCCTGGGACAGTGGGCTGGGGGCCAGGCAGCCCTTACGGGCAGAGCACATGGTCTCCACACTTTGCCACTCTCCCCACCATGCCCTGTTACTGACCTGGGAGAGGGTGCCTGCCTCACTTCCTCCCACCAGGGGCCTGTCCCTTGGGTTGGAAATGCCCTTCTCCCCTGGCACACCCCTCATCTAGCCATCTCAGGAAGTCCCATCTGGCCTGACCAGCAAAAGGAAACACTCCCCCAGCTTCTTTGGGCAGCCCCCGGCCAAGCAGGACATATCTGGTGCCTCATGTCCTCCCCCAGCATCCCCACCCTCTGACCTGCCGCCCTCTGTCTGGGGTTTCGTGCAGACGGACCATAGCACAGCTCACATGTTCCAAGGCCCAGTCTGGCCCTTGGCAGAGCGGGCTGTAAAGACAGCAGCAGGCGTGACAGGGTCGTGGCAGCTTCCGGGACGGTGCTGGGACTGGGTAGAGGGGAGCCACAGCCAGATGGGCAGTGTGAAGCCGGAGCCGACATGACGCACGCACCCTGAGTGCACGGGAAGAACGGAGCTGCCTTCACTTCGCGAATGCAGCACGGTCACGTCCACGCCAATGCACAGACACCCCAATTAACAGTGATTTTAAACTGCCCTTCCTAGGCGGCCACTGCCACCCCTCGTAACCCAGGATCCCAAAGGTCCCCTGTGACTAACAAACAGAGACGCCCCCCGGGGCGGAGTGCTGAGCAGGGAACAGCCCCACACGGGATTCCCCCTCTGGCTGCAGGGTTCCTCCGCACAGACCAACGCTCACGCACGCACCTCTCGTCGCGCCCAGTTGTGCCTGAGAGCACACAAACAGCGTCTCGTCCTGTCTTCCCCAAACCGCCCAGCAGGCAGCAGAGCTTCCACCAGAAGGTCTTTTATGGGAGAGCTGGGACACCCTAGACGCAGGCGTGGGTGACCAATCAGGCTCAGGCACCAGACAGGGCAACGGCCCTGGGCGTGACACCCTAGTCCACCTTTGTGACGTCAGGCTCTGCCCTAAGTCAGGGACACGTCCGGAGACCATTTCTCAAACCAGCAAGCCCATCGGCAGAGGGGGCATGGTGCCCTCGCTGCTCAATGAGAGCCAGAAGCCCTGAGTGGGGGTCACGGGAGGCCAAAGGTCAAAGTATCTCTCTGCATGTCTAGCCATTGTTTCCATGGAAACCAGACCAAGTGGCCACTGAGAGGCAGCCGGCAGCCCCACGGATTCCCCATGTCTGGGCGCTTTCAGAGCGTACAGAAAAGCCGTCCCTCCTGGGCAAGGCAGGTCCATTAGCCTGAGAGAGGACCTCCACGCCCAGGTTCTAGCCCAAGCACCCCTGCTGATGGACTGCAGACTCTAGCGCTCCCCCAAGGAGACCCCCGTTTGCTCATCTATGAACTGGGAGGGACAAAGGGCGTGGCGGGGAGCTGCAGAGACAGCCTTCCGATGTGCCGAGCTGCCTGCAGGACTCTGCAACATTCCGCGGGCCCATCTCCACCCAGGGCTCCCAGCTACCCCGCGTCTGGGAATATATCCAAAGAAACGAAAAACACTAATTCCCAGCCACGCCCCTGCCCACTGGCCCATCGGGCTACACACGTGCACAGGGCTCAGGTCGGTGGCATTTTCCAAAGAAGGTCACAGCAGGATGTTCACCCCAGTTCCCTTCTTACAGTGGACATGGACACAGTGCCTGGACGGGGTCAGGGGTCAGTGCCCCACCCCTCGAGTCTGCACGGGCCTGTGACTATAGTGGAAGGGACCCCCCAGACCTGCCCAGTCCTCTTGGTCTCCCTTCTACGGCTGGGTCTCCCCTGCACGGACAGAGCCCGGCACACTGTTGGCACTCAGCTGCTGTTGGGTGAGTGAGTGAGAACATCCACATGGAACATCTCAAACAGTTGAGGCCCCAGACTACAGGGACCTCCCACTGAGGGGGACACGAGCAATGGCAGTGACCAACCCAGTAAACTCGAACTGCTGACATCCCCGTAAGAGACAGGGCCTTTCAACCCTTACGAGAACGACCATCACGCAGGCGGGAAAGGGCAGATAAAATGGTGATGTTCTTTTCTCAGCTGTGTCTGCGTCTAGGAAAAGAGAGCAGACATCTTAATCTAGAAAGTACATAGAACAAAAGCTGTCAAAATACACGGCGCAGGATCTGAACGTTTGCTGATGAGGGTGCTCATCTCGGGACGGGCTGGAAGGATAGGCCACTGGAGTCGGCCTCAGCGCCCACGATGGGGAGACGAGCTCAGTAAACCACGGCCCGGCGGAATATTACACAGCAGGCAAAAAGGGTGGGGTGGATCTAAACGTGCCAACATGGTGGAGATGCTGACAAAGTATGTGGCAGGCCGGAGAAAGCAAGTTGCTAAAAACACTTAGAGAACAGTTTCAAATGCACAGAAGTAATATGTTGCTCATGTAAGTAAGATAGAAAAATGGTTTGCAAGGATGCATGTCAAACTCCTAGTTCTAATTGCTTCTGCAAAGGGAGACAGAAGCGTGCCAAACAGCATGTGAAGTTTTTCCGTAACGTTCAGGTATTTCTTTAACAAAAGAATGAAAGACTTGTGGCAATGTGACAAAATGTTAGCAGCTGACATGTCTAGGTGCTGAGCACACTGATGTTTGCTAGTTACTCTTTGTACTTTTCCTATTTTTTCATTTCTCAAAATAAAAATTATAATTAAAAAAAGGAAAGGCTTTCCAAACCCTGCGGTGAGCCTGTGAGGGGCGGCGCTGTTGCTGAGAGCAGAAGGGGGTTAAAACAGCAGCCGTGTCCACCGTCCGGGCAGCGGTCACGCCCTGGCCCCTCCCCAGGAGAAAGGCGCCCGTCTGTAGTCTCGGAAACCGGGAGATGGCTCGACCACCCACCCACGGAGCCGGGCCTTGGATGCTGGGGCAGCCGAATGCTCTAGCACAGCTCGCAGCGGCAGCAAGTACTGCAGGCGCCATCTATGAGCGGGTGCGGAACCGTCTCCGTGATGTACTTGTTGAGGGAAAACAAGAGCAAGCTGCAAAATAAATTTTGTGAAGGATAGCAGTTATTTTTTCAAGTACCACGTTTTTTTACAAGTACAGATATTTATAATGAACTGCACAGAAAAGGTCTGAAATCAAGAAAACGTCTAATAACTGTGGCTGCCTCCAAGGAGACGTCGGGGAGGGCGGGGTCGGGTAGACACCAACGCAGGCTGGAGCATTTTCATTTCCACACAGATAAATAATTGAGCAGCAATAACAACACTACAGATGTGTATGTGGCACGAACTCTTCGCGGGACACTGTCCCAAGCGCTTTTCATATGCTGGTCCACGTAACCCAACCACAGCCCCGCCTTTCGGGGAGAACCCCAAGGCAGAGAGAGGTTAAGAGGCTTCCCTAAATCAACAAGAGTAACTGCTGTAATAGAAGGGACCATTTTAACTACATATAAACCCACAGGCATGTAATAGTAATGCACGAAGCCTTCCTTAACCTACACCACCCACTCACTCGAAAATGAGCCCTCTCCAGGTGCCAGAAAGAAATCCCTGGCCTCGTGGAGCTGAAAGACGGTCCTCAGAACAGTTGAAGAGAGTGCACAGTATGTCAGACAGTACCGAGTGCCGAAAAGCAAAGCAGAGATGGGACAGGGGAGGAAGGACGTTGGTGGGAGCAGCATGGGGTAGTCACAGTACCACATGGGATGGCCAGGGACCTTCTCCGAGCAGGAGCCACCAACATAAATGCTGAGGAGGTGAGGGTGAGAGAAGGAAGAGGAACCGGCAGGTGCAAATGTCCTGAGGCACAGGCACAGTGAAGATGGCCCAGCCCGGCCAGCTAAACAGCTCTCCTTGGCTCCTTCTGCTCTGATCCCTGGCTTCACCCAAAGAGCCTGGGGAGCTGTGGGCCCTGCAAACAGCCTGGTCCTGATTCTGTGACTCTTGGCTCGGTGCCAAAGGATCTGTCTGAAAAGACACCTTGAAGGCAGTATGCCTGTGTACTCATCCATTCAGCAAGCCGTAACGAGCGCCTGCTAATGGTCAGGCTCTGGGTTAGACGTTCAGGGAACAGTCAAGAACAAGACCTACAAGGTCCTTGACCGCGTGGGGCGGACGTCCCCATCGGGGGAGACAGATCACAAAGCATGAGCTCAGCGCGTAAGTCGTGGAGTTTGTTAGACGGGGCGTGAGTCGTGGGGAAACAGGGCAGGGGCAGGTAGGATCAGCACGTGCGGTCAGGGGTCAGACTGCGTCAGTGTGAAGGAGGAGGCCGCCGAAGGCCCCAGGCGGGTGGATCTGGAGGGAGGTGAGAGTGTTGCCAAAAGGATATCCGGATATCATGGAAGAGCTGGCGCGGAGCTCAGAGCTGGGAAGGGCCCTGTGGGTTTGGAGAAAAGCGAGGAAGAGGCCCAGGGCCACAGGCAAGGCCTGGAGGCTGCCATGAGGACTTGGATTTCTGCCTGAGCGGGGCGAGGAGTCCTGTGGGTTACGGGCAGAAGCAGCAAATCTGACTCAGGCTATAAAGGGCTGGCCTCCGACAGGAAGCACTTGCTGCAAAGCACACTGCAAACCGAAGAGCAACGACCAAATAAAGTGCAGAGGAAGTATAACTGATACTCTACAAGAGGAGAAACACTAAAATCAGGTAAAATGTTTCACTCAGACCAAGAAGCAGGAGGAGAGAGAAAGGCCAAAACAATCAATGAACAAAGGCAACAAAGAGAAAGCAGTAACAAAGCGGGCAGAGCGCGCCGAGACCGGGAGGCATCAACGGGTGGACAGATGAACTGCACTCCGCCCGTGCGATGGAGTATTATTCACCCACAGAAAGGAGCCGGCCATGAAAAGACAGGGAGGGACCTTAAACGCGTCTCTCCAGGTGAAAGGAACCGCGAGGGCCACGGCCTGCGTGACAGCCTGAAACACGCAAGACTGTGCGCGGAGCCAGTGAGGAGACCTGTGGTGGCCGGCAGCGTGGGAGCACGGAGGGACAGACAGGCAGGGCCCCCAGGATCTCCGGGGCAACGAAGCAGCGCCGTGAGGCACCGTGACAGTGGACGCGTGCTGCTGTGCATTTGCCAACACCCACAGGAAGCACAGCGCAGAGGGGGAACTCGAATGTGTCAACTGGGGCTTTTGTTAGTAATAATGCGTCACCATTGGCTCGTCGGCTGTGACAAATGTTCCACATGCATGCAGGCTGTTAATGACAGGCGACAAGGTGGGGGTGCAGGGGAACTCTGGGCTTTCCGCTCACTTTTCTGTAAACTTAAAACTGCTCTAAAAAATAAAGTCTGTTCATTTATTTTGTTGCAAACACATGTCCCTCTGGCTACGGTGCTGAGGTGAGACCGGCGAGAAGAGAGGAAACAGGGCGAAAGCAGCCGGCCGGGGTGGAGGGGGCTCAGCTGAGCCCGGACATGCCCTGAAGGCTCAGCCAATAAGACGCGGGTGAAAGGTCCAGAGAAGCGGGGAGGCCCCGGGGTTCCGGCAGGATGGAATCCAGAGCAGCAGAGATGAAAATGTCCTCGAAGCGTGGGGGCCAGGGAGCCTGTGCCATCCGACACAGACCCTGACATGTGGCTTCAGCTCCAAAGGCCCGAGTTCCTGCTGCAAAAGCAACCTCCACGTCGGAGTGGGCACTGGCTCTTGGATCTACCTTCAGATCCAAACAAGGGCCCCGGGATGCCCCAACTCAGGTGCTGCCCGCGACGGGCAGGCGAGCTAAGCGAGAGAATTGGGCCGACAGTGAGGCTACAGGGAGCGGTAGGGACTGGGGGGGGGCGGGGGGGCAGGGGGAGGGCACCCATCTCAGGGCGGGCAGCTCATTAGCTCCAGCCGGCTGCTGCCAGGTGCAGGGATCAGCCCAGGGCAGCTTAAACACCATGCTTTTTCGAGAGAGGCTAGAAATCTGGATTTTTATTTGAAACCCCTCTATTTTTAAAGTTTGGCAACTCGCTCCATTTTTTTTTTTCCAGTTCTCTGTGGGCCAAACAGTAAGCAAGCCAAACAAAGCAGATCCACAGGCAGGATTATGCACAGCCCCACCCACTGCAGCTTCTCTTCCTGAGGGTTCCAGCGACGTCCGTTGTTCTGAAGGGTTCTACGTCTGAATGAGCAATATGATCAGGCTGAAAAAAAAATGGCTCTGGATAAAGCAATCAGCCCTGGCTGGTGTGGCTCAGTGGATTGAGTGCCAGCTTGTGAACCAAAGGGTCGCCGGTTCGATTCCCAGTCAAGGCACATGCCTGGGTTGTAGGCCAGGTCCCCAGTAGGGGGCCCTCAAGACAGGCAACCACACATTGATGTTTCTGTCCCTTTCTTTCTCCCTCCCTTCCCTTCCCTAGAAATAAATAAATATAATCTTTAAAACAAGTAAAATAATCACGCACACAAAATTGTCCAGGTAACAGGTACTAGTATGCATACTCAAACCGTCCACGACCAATGAGCCCCAGCTTACAAAGGTGATGAAGGTACGAGATGCCCTTCCTGGGGCCACGCAGCCTGTAAGCAGCAGAGCCGGAATCCGAACACACAGGCTAGGTCTAGGTCTGTGCGCTGACCACTAGGCTACGCGGCCTCCCAGCCGAGACCACTGTTTGCTGAGCAACTCTCCTTGGCTCATGTTGGTCTTTACAAGCTACGTCAAAGCTACACGTCACCCTGGAACATTTTGTGAAGGACTGGGGCAGTGTGGTGGTGACTGGGTCCCCTCACAACCGCGCCCGCCTACAGCTATAGCTTCATTCTCACAACTCCAGGGAATATTGTTACTGTTACAACTCCGCTCCCACGGATAAGCTCAGAGAGGTCAAGTAACTCATCCACAGTCACACAGCTGGGACGCAGTAACAACTGGAACGCAAGCAGACAGGTTTGGGAAAGACCCCAGGGATCACCTCTGACCCTGTGTCATCCAGTACAGTCACCGCTCGACATTCGTGGCTACTGAGACCTGGAATGTGGCTGCCACGATGAAGGAACTGAAAGTTTTGGGGGGGGTTTTAAAATAACAAGACACCTTAGCTGTCATTGTTTAATGACGCTTGGCTATGGCTAACTTCCGTTCACTCCCTTTCGTCCTTTCGTCTTCTGCAATGTTTGCTCACAGAAGAAACGGCAGAAATGCAGAAGCTCCGGGTGGCTCAGGCACGCACGCTCCTGCCACCCGCCGTTGAGGCTCTGCGTTCTTCTCACTTTTTTCTCTGTGGGGTGTTCATCTCTTGACATCTGGTTGGATGTACAGCTCTCACTCCGCATTTTTTCCTCCCACTTAGCCCAGCGCTGACACTTTCTCCTACTAGAAAGAGCTCCTCATACACGTCATCTGTAAAGATGACCTACCATACCACGGAAGCTCTAGATCATTCTACCACAGGTGCTCTAGATCATTCTCCTGCCCTGAATCAGTGGCGTGTATATTTTGAACTGCCTGGCTTTGGGGCTCCTTTCAACCTCGGGCAAGTGACAAGCTTTCTCAGCCTCACTGTCCACGTTGGCAGGGTGGGGAAACCAGGGTCACAGTCCCTCCCCCAAGGGCCACTGGCAGCCCTGAAAATGGTATGGGGAAGCCGCCCACAGTGCCCGGCACGGTCCAGCCCTCAAAGGCGGCCACAGTTATTTCAGCAAGGAATCATATCTCCATCATTGGAAAACCAGGTTGTTTAAGTTTCTTAACTATCTGAAACAGCACTGTAATGAATATATGTGCATAACATGTGATCCATATTTCACATTTGAGATTATTTTGTTTTGATAGATTTCCAGTAGTAGAATTACAAGGTCCAGCAGTACAAGGAACCCACTTACATCTCTGCCATCTCTGGCCTCCTCAGTCCAACAGCTATTGCCAGCAATGCCAGCATGCCCATCCCAGGCTTCACTGCGTAACAAACCACCCCTCCGCCTCGTGGTAGGTACCAACGCCATTTCATTACAGCTCAGGGCTTCTGCGGGTCAGGAATTCAAACCAGGCACAGACAGAGGGCTCAGCTGGGGAGACTGGGAGGGCCGGGTTGACTCTAAGACTCAGGACTTGATTCTTCTGGAGGTTCTTTCACTCACAGGTCCAGCGCCTGGGTGTGGATGGCTGGAAGGCTCAGCTGTCAACCCGAGTACTTACAACGTGGCCTCTCCACATGGCTTGGCGACTGGGCTCTGAGTATCTCAAGGGGGAACATTCCAAGAGAACCAAGAGGCGCAGCCTTGAAGGACCAAGCCTGAGAAGTCACACAGTGTTGCTTCCACCGTGTGCAGAGGTCGGAGGGGTCACAAATCCACCCAGACAAAAGGGGAGGGAGCAGAGATACCACATGTTTCCAGGGGAGGACATCATTAGCTGGTGCCAGGTTTCGCACTGCTCCCATATCGTCTGCACGGAGCTGACTCGGTAAGAGAAGGCCAGGGAACACAGCCTCTCACCTACCACGGGCAGGCCGAGGGACCAGTGTCTGGCAGGACTTGCCAGCGGGGATGGGGAAATGAGACCGAGGCTCCGACCACCATTCCACTCCACATCCCCATCACTGGGCCATGCGCAGGCTCAGCCAGGGTTCTGGCCACACAGCACAGAGCTCCCCAGGCTGCAAGAGAACCAAGCCCACGCCCTTGGCTATGAACCCCTGGCTGAATTAAATACCCATTGTTCTTGTACTGGAAACCATTCCCCAGACATTCATTAACAACACTTCGATTTTCCTTAGGTTTGGTCAGGCACATGACGCAGGCCCAGCCAATCAGCATTGTCCAAACTTCTGGCCACAGTAATGAGTTCACAGGTAGGTGCATAACCCCAAACAATCCAGTGGGAATCCATCTTGCCACTTCTGCTGAAATGACCGGGAAAGAGAAGCTCTCTGTCCGGCAGGGGAGGGAGGTGGGTTTGGAGGGGGTGGGGGAGGGGAGGGGAGAGGATACAGACAACTGTAATTGAACAACAATAAAGTAATTTAAAAAAAAGAGAGAGAGAGAAGCTCTCTTTCCATCATCCACAGAAAGGATGACCTGAACATGGAATGCCACAGACTATGTCTTAAAGAGGCATCCTCAGAAAGAGGGAAAAGAGAGCCCAGGGATGGGGAGGCACCAAGTCCTGATGGCATCATGGGAGCCCCTGGATCCAGCCATGCCTGAAGCTGTTGCTCCCTGATATTACAGTTTTGTGAGCTAATCTTTCCTCAAGCCAGTTTTGAGTCTAGTTTCTGTCATTTGCAAACAGGAGATTCCTAGCTGCTTCGCTGAGTGTTTTATCGTAGTCATTTCCTTCATCTTGATCTTTATATGCAATAGCAATCAATAAAGTAAAAATAAGTAATTTTTTTAAAGTCCTCACTGAGGACATGCTTATTGATTTTAGAAAGAGCGAAAGGGAGAGAGAGGGAAAAACATCGGTGTGACAGAGAATCATCGATCGGTTGCCTCCTGTACATACCCCAACCGGGGACGGAACCAGCAAACTTCTGATGTACAGGACAATGCTCCAGCCACCTGAGCCACCCAGCCAGGCCAAAGAAATTAAATTTTTTTAAAACGAAACAAATCTTCCCTTGCTGCAGGCCACCAGTTCCAACACAAGAGAGGGAAAAACATTTCATATTTTGTTCCAGCTCATAAAACCTCTCAAGCTAACACCTAGCATTTCCCTCCCATTCATTCTGTCACAGCCATTTAAAAGGTAAAACGGGGGAAAAGTGTTTCTAAGCAACAAATTATACACGTAACGGGGGAGGGGGAGGAGAATTAGAAGGTTTAATCTAGTTGGAGACTATTTCCCTTCCCTCCTGGAGTGGCTGCCTGCATGACCCCCCTCACCCCCCAGGAGAAAGGCACAAAGGGCGAGTCCCCACCCTCCCGGGACCCACGGGTGACGAGCAGGTCCCCGAGCCAATGAGCAGGCTGCTCCGGTGAAACTACTTCTGTGGAGGACGATCCAGCTCTGGGTGCTGTGTTCCCCGCCTACTGCCATTTCCCAGTGGCCACACTGGAAGCAACACTCGTTTTAACTCATTTTAACAGGGGCGGCATGTCCGTCTGGGAAGATGAAAAGGTACAGGAGACAGTGGGTGGGTGTAGGACTGAGGTCCCAGGTTCCTTCAGGGCTGTCAGCCGGGAGGCTGCTCTCAGCTCTTCACGGCCAGCTGCACTCCTCGCCACTATCCCCCTCCCCCTTCAAAGCCAGCAAGGGAGCCTCCCCCTCCGCGAAAACGCTTCTAACACCATGTATCTTCCTGACTTCTCGGTCTCCAACCCACAGCACTTGGTCAGAAGGGTCCATCGGTCCGATCGGGCCCACCCGGACAACCACGGTGCCACCAGGACCCAACCTCAGGAGCGACACCCTCCATGTCCATAGTCCCCGGGCCCCCACGTCAGAGAAGAGGCGTCAACAGCCGTCTTCACTGCCACCTCCCACACGCGCCCTGACACCCAGCAACTCCAACCTCCCGTGGAAACTCCAGAGGAATTCTCACCCCGGGATGCCTGAGCAGGTGCACAGGGCACTCCCCGCAGCCCCACTTGGCCTCGTGGCAATGGCGCACAGCCGCCGTGCCAGGCGGCAGGACACGGATGAACAGGCTGCGACACAGTCACAAAGTGGAATATTACGCAGCAGGGAACACAAACCACGGCCTCCATATCAGCAAGGACGACGTCACACTCATGGCAAGACAGACTCACGGCAGAAGGACATACGCAGTGAGATGCTGTTTTTGTTGTTTTCGAACATGTAGAACATTTTACGTGATTTATGATTATGTACATGGACTGCAAACTTTTTTTAAAATGCTCCATTCAGGCGGCCAGCATCTCTGGGGAAAGAGAGAAGCAGCGAGGACCCAGAGCAGGAGGCAGACAAGGCATCGGTGGCAACTCCATGTTTCGTTTCCTCAGCTGGGTGGTGGGTGCGTGGCGCACACAGAAATGTTCTCTCGATCTCCCGGTCTGCCTGCGGTATTTCCTCCTGTTCGAGGTACTGAGGTTTCCCAACTCAGTAAGGACAGAAAGTTGAAACGGAAATGCAGGATTGCCTGGCACTCAGAAATTCAGCAAGGGTTTCATCCTGACATGCAATGACCTACTTGAGCGAATCAGGGCCCAAATCAGTCGAGATGTGCGGACAGCCTGCACTGGGCTCCAGGGTGGGATTCTGAAATATACCAATTTTGTGGATGCTAAGGAAGAAGCAATCACCAGCTAGAATAACACAGGGTGCCTCTCCAGGCCACCTCTTGCTGACAGGGTCTCTCTCTGGTTTAAGGGGTACAGAAAGCCTGATGGATTGTAACGAGGGATCCAGGAGCGCCCAGAGAAGTCAACAGCATGGCTCGGGGATACCTTCTCTACGAGCCTTGGGCGTTATCCCAAAGTGACAATGGCCAAGGATACTGTGGCTTTAGAAATCTCACTCTCATCTGTCCACAGACAGTATGGCTGGTGGCTGCACCCAGGCCACCTGGAGCCACCTGGGTTCTGATCCACGCTTGGCTGCTCCTTAGCTGTGTGACCTCAGTCGAGTTACTTGATCTCTCTGTGCCTTGAACTTTGGCTGCAAAGTGTGGGTGAAAAAGCGCCTCTCAGAGCAACATCACAAGGCTGCTCTGAGGACAGCAGGTGTTTAACCCATGTTCAGCACCTGGGACAGAGCCCGGCCTCTGGCCGCTGCGATCACTGTCAGCCATCTGAGTTTTGTCCGCGAAATTGCATGGTCCTCACACAATGACGAAGGGTATCGATGCCAGAGGCCAGAGACACCCTGTTCAAATCCCAGACTCACGGGTCGTGTGGCCCAGGACAAGGTACATGCCCTCCCTGAGCCTCAGTTTGCTGCCCTGTAAAATGGGGAGGACGCGAACAGCAGGCTGGCCTGTGAGGACCAGAGCAAAACAAGCCACGCCCACACAAGGGTGCCCTGGGCCCCTCCTGTGGGTGATCTATCCCATCTTCATTTCGGGAAGAGGAAAAGCACTCTCCAAGGCCCAGGGTGTAGTGTGTTTGGGGTGTTTGTTCTGTAAATATATACAAATGCTTCAGGCTCAAAGCAGAGAGTAGGGAACTCAGGAAAGCCAGGAAAGGGAGAGATCAAGGAGCCGGGTCTGTGGAACCCACAGAACATTCCAGATCAAGCCAGACAAGGCTTAGACAAATTCTCCAGGAGCAGGCAACGTGCCTGTGGCTGCTTAAATCTTGGTAACAAGGCTTGAGACACTCAACATTGCCCGCCGGCCAACTCCCAGCTTCTCTTCAGCCTGCCTGCTGACTGAGGGTGCCCCGCCTGCCCTCCGAGCTAAGCTGGGGCCCACTGGGCCACCTGCCATCAGCCACTTGGGGCAGGTTCAGAAAGCAAACCCCACAGAGAGAAACGCCCCGAGAACAGCATGGCTCCCTAAGTGACAGATGTCCCCCCAGGGGACAGTGGCAACATCAGGAGACAGATTCAGTTGTCCCAGGTCAGGGGGAGGGGCACCTGGCATCGAGTGGGAGGGCTCTGGGGTCATTGCTACGCATCCCACGATGCCCAGTGTCCAGCAGCCCAAGGCACTAACGATACCGTCACAGACACTGTCTTGGATGTGGTACCTGAGAAGACCCACCCAGCACTGTCTGTGATGACATCGAACAGGGAACCACGCAACCAACGAGGGGGGCTGGCTACAAAAAGAAAGAAAGGACACTCCATCCCCACAGTGAAACGCAGGGAGTGCTTTACAAGTGCCAAGGCCCAAACATCCCCAAGGGGGCGAAGAGTGTGGAAGGAACAAGGGGCGGGGGGGGGGTGGCAAACACTATGCTGTGAGTGCGCGCTGCGGGGGGGGGTAGAAACGGATGCATTTATTCTGGTTTATGCATTCGCGGTTCTCTACAAGGAAGCCTCTAACACCTTCGGGGACAGCACGGAGGGCAGGGCGGGTGGGGGAGGTGTGGCTGGAGGAGCAGCATTAACTTTCCACACCGTATCCTGCTGCCATTTGCATTCTTTATCTTCCTACTAATAGTGCTTGTGTTTTCTGTTTAAATGTCAAAAGCAGAAACATCATCCCTTGGGGTTACTCAGGCCTGGAGTTGAAGGTCCTACTTCGATTTCTTCTGCTACATTTAAAAGTCGGTACACAGGTGGCTGATAGTGAAATAATTTGAATTATCTTACATGTAGTGTGGTAGACAGCAAACCGCCTCCCCAAAGTCGTCCTCGTCCTAATCCCCAGAACCCAGAGAATGTGCGGCCTTCTATGGCAAAGGGGACTTCGCAGATGTGATTAAACTGCACGAGGATTCTTCTTTTGAGGGGAGATGGTCCCGGATCATCCCATGGGTGCAGGGGATGAACGCGCCCTCATAAGAAAGAGGCGGGGGGGGGGGGGGCGCGGTTGAGGGTGGGAGATCTGACTTTCAGCGTATTCCTTTTAGATTTTAAACATGCACATCTGTTCAGAAAAAAAACTACATAAACAAGACAAAATGCCATTTATGCGTAGAAGGAGAAATCTCTCGTCTCTCCCTAGACATCAGCATCCCTTCGGAAACGGGTTTGTTGGCCAAGCTTGGTCTCCGTTCTGCAGCCTCAGGGCGGGGGGTGGGGGGAGGGGGTGTGGTTATAGCCAGTGGTGCAGACTGACTTGCTGGGAGGCTTTGGGAATCCCAGTCCCCTGCCTTGGGCCTCAGTTTCCTCATCTGTACAGTGGGAGGGCTGGACAGTGATCTCAAGTTCTTCCCAAAACGATCGCGCATCGCTCCAGGAGGGCAGGGCAGGCAGAGCGGGCCTCCGGTCCTGTCCAGGCTGCACGCCCTCATTGGAGCACCTGCACATCCCCGGGAGGTGGCCAGGCGCTACCCAGAGGTTAAATCCTGGTTCCTGAGACTTTGCCCACCCCTCCCCCGGGGAATTCATGCTCTGGCTTCGGCCCCCGCGATGCCTCATTACGGCGGAGACTGACACTCATGGCAATTACGCATTTCCTCCGCCAAATTATTCATTTGCAGCGTCTCCCTGGCTCTCGCCACTCCTGTGCCTTTATCAAGGACAGCCGAGCACCTGCGAGCACCACCCCGGTGAGAGTCGGCACAGAGCAGGAACAGAAGACGAGCCCTGGTAACTCTGGTTTTCTCACTTAATTTTCACAAGTTGGAAATATCTTTCTGGAACATGATACATATTCAATGTGTTGAAATAAATACCAATTTTGACTCCCGAAGCTCAAAAACTTGGCTGGAATACGAGAAAGAGGTTCTGCCACTAAAATAATACCTGCTCTAAGGAAACCTAACATCCATGAACCCAAAACTCACCGAGCGGAACAGTCTGGGGGCCGCAGGTCACCAAAGGATTTGTCTAACCAAGACCACCCTCAGGGGCGCGCCCTGAGATGGAGGCTTTTCCCCGAGTGGACAGACACCCTCTCTCTCCTGCACCCTGCCCTCCATGGCGGCCCTCCCAGCCCAGGGAGGCCCGATCAACACCTGGAGGGCCAACCGGGGAAAGGGCGGGAAGGTCACGCTGAACGGCCACGGGAGAACAAGGCCCAGAAGGAAAGATGAGGCCAGAGCGAGGAAAAGCGGACTGCGGCCGCTAGTCGGCACGAAGAGCTGTGTGCCCGGACGTGTCACTTCACTGGGTGCTCCCAGTGACTCTCTGAGCACAAGCAGACGGGGAACCGGAGGCTCAGAGACGTCAAGGGGCTCATCTAAGGTCACACAGCCCTAATGTGGCAGCGCTGGGACTCGAGGCCAGAACCTCTGGCTGCCACACTCAGGCCCCTAAGCAGCACACTCCGCACTCTGCCCACATGAGCACCCACGTCACAGCTGCCCGGGGAAGGAGGTGTGGAGGTCAGGCTCGGTGGGCAAGGGGTAACAGAGGCATGGCCCTTGGGGAGTTCACAGGCCAGAGAGGCCAGTGACATGTACGAGGAAAGAGACGCCGACACCCTGACACCGTGGGGCTGTTGGGACAGTGTGTGGAAGAGGCAGGGAGTGCCGTGGGAATTCAGAAAACATGGCATCTTTCAGTCCTGGAGTGGCCAGGGCAGGGGGTGGGTGGAGGGGCTTCCCTGAGGAGGGGACTGGATGGGTCTTTGAAGAGCAGGACCAAATCCAATGAGCTGGGCAGCGAGGGGCATGCTCCTGGCCAGGGAAGGCCGGCAGCACCCCCCTGTCCATGACCCATGTCAACAGCAGCTGGAGCGTGGTCACTGAGCTTCAGAATCCTGCTTCACACAGGCTCCGTGAGCCATCCCCAAAGGGTCAGAGTATGCCTTGACCCCGAATCAAAGAGAGGGAAGTGCGGGCACATGACAGGGAGGGCCCACCAGGCACCAGAGCCGAGGCCGCGCTACTCCCCATCACCCTGCCGACAGGCACGGCGCCAGTTCAGAAAACGAAGGCTCGGAGCTGAAGTTCAAGCACAGAAAGCCGAGGGTGAGAACCACTTCCAAGCCATGCGGGTGTGATCTCCAGGCCTGGCATCTCTGCGGCCTCGTTCTCTTTTCCCCAAATCTGAATTTCAATCCTGTGGGGAAACATTTCAACGCCTATCCTACAACCCTACCCGCCAACTTATGTTCCCAAGCCACCCCCCAAAGCAAAGCGCAGGCCCCTCCTCAGTCGCCCACCTTCCTCTGGCTCGCCCACGCCCTCCCTGCCCTGCATTTGCTCAGGTTGGCGCAAGCCCCTCCCTCCTCCCTCTGTGCCCACTGGCCTCCCAACCAAGGGGGCGTGTCCACATCCCCAAACCACTGGGGTGCCCCTGGGCCACTCTCTGTCCCCTCTCCACCCCCCTGGCCAATGACCTGCTGCCTGGGCCTGGGGTGCATTGTGGCAGAATTCCTCAGTGTTCCCTCACAAGGGAGAACTTCCTGCCGCTCTCTAATTGAATTGTTGTCATGGAAATCACTTCATTCTGAAAGGATTCAACTGCCTGGCCCCCTGTTTTCTCACTCCTGCCTGCCACAATAATGAGCCCCCTCCAACTCCTCTGCTCTCCCTTCCATGAGCGATCTCCATCCGAGCCTGGAGGCGAGGAAAATAAGCCTTTTTTCCCTCTAATCCTTTCTGTAGTATTCCATCCGCTATTCACTGAATAGTTTCACTCTCTGCCTTCTGGGTCCATGGCAGGATTCGCTTCCTGGCTCCCTGAGGGGCAGGGCCATGGGACACCTCTGGCCAATGGGAGGCCAGTGGTCTGGCTGGGCCACAGTGTCCAGGCTCCGATGCCAGACCCTCCCTCTGCCAGGGCACCCAGGACAGACAAACACACCGAGCAGGGAATAAACATTGTTATTTGAAGCCACTGAAGTTCTGAGACGACTTATCCCAGCTAGACCTCTCGGATACATGCTCCATCGGGAAGGGCAAGACGATGGGGAGCCTCTCAGGGCCACAGCCGGTGGCCTCAAAGGCGTCAGCCCTGGTCCCCATGCCACGCAGAATCTGGTGATTCAGGAGGAGCCACTGACAGTCTGGGGGCTCCGGGCTCAACTCTGCCACCGACAAGCGAGGCAATGACACACAGGTCACTCAGCTTCCCTGTGCCTCCCTCAGTCTCTTCGTCTGTGAAATGGGGGTAAAAGGAATGCCTGCTTCTAAGGGGGGGGTTATGAGATGCTAAATCGGCTCACCCGAGGGGAGGGGTTAGACCAGTGCCGCCACGTGCGGGCACTGTGCAGGTGCCGCTTGCTGAGGCCATCACTGACACTTCTGAGCATTATCCCTTCATCACGCGCGCTCTGCATTTTTTTTAATGCTAGAATCGAGTTGACAGCGAGCCACCCGGTTCCCAAAGACCACCCTTGTGTTTGCTGACTCACTGAAGGTCTCTGGAGCTCAGCACACAGTTGTGCTCACGGTTAAGACTCATCCCAAGGCCAAGCCACCGAGGGGCCACATTCTCGGGTCCCAGGGGTGAGGGCTTGGACACGACTTCACCCACGACACTCACCAACCCAGCTCCCGGTCCTCGCGTTCACGACCTCGACGTTAAAACCCGTGCAGGGAGCCAGCCTGACAAAGCACCACTTGACGAGACTCCGGCACCAGGACGACCTGCCACTCTCCAATCCCATCCCTCGGTAGATCCTCTTTCCAGGTGAAAACGTCGTGCGTGCTTTTTGGAGGCTCGCTGACTCCCAGACGTCCAAAGGCATCACCGCGCCAGCTGTCAAGGAGTTGCCAGTGCCTCTGTCTATTTGACTGACAGCACCACTGAGGGTCAGGTCAAGGCCAAGGTTGAAGCAAGCACTGCTTAATAGACAGGCAGCCTCCGGAGCGTGAGGGACTCACACCCACACAAATTTTCCCCACTGAGGAAAAACATCTCGCTCCCCCCTCCCACCCGGCCGTTCAGCCTGGACTGATGTCCCCAAACAGCCCTGAGGTGCCAGGAATCAAGCCCAGCTCAGGGCCGGCGTGTCGGACATCCCGCCTGATGACCACTGGAGCCACCCAGGATAGACAGTCCATCTCGCCCGATGGCTTCGTTTAATTAGCCAAATGCCCAAAACGACGCTGCTGTTCCAGCCACTGCGAGCAGACCAGCGTCTGATCCAACAGCTGAAAAAGACTCGGAGAACACAGCGCAGCGGTGACAGCTGGGGCTACCAGCTGGCGTCGTCTGACCCCAGCAAGGTCAGAACAGAAGCCGGGGCGGTCAGCCCTAAGCAGGCGGCGCATTCAGTTTCCTTCAACCTCTCGTTCAAACAGCCACAGATGCAAATGAGGCGTTCGAATAAAAGAAGGGATGCACGAAGTCAGACGCACCCCCACCCCCACCAGCACTGCTTTCTCGTTCACTTCTAATGCATTCATCTTTCAGTATTCAGGAATATTTACCCTGAGGAGAATTTTCTAGTCACAGGTTACAAAGGATGCAAAATAACGGAACTACAATACTCCCCAAACCTGGGAAGGCAGGACGTAGTTTACTTACCAGTGCAGATCCCTGGAGCCACCTGCTCAACTTCTACTCACTCTTCAAAACCCACTTTGGATTTCTCTTTCACCTGGGAAATGTGACCCCACTTCTCCGGGCAAAGAAAGCCTCCTCATCATCTGGATCCTCCTCCTCTCCAACGCACCCCACGTCTCCCCAGTTCATCTCCCTCCCTTGTCCTGGAAAGCGCAGCTGCCCTGACAAAGGCAAACAACTGGGCTCCCGTACCTTTGTGGCCGTCGCCCATGGCCACCGGCACCTGTGGTCATGCCTGGCACAGACTGGGCTCCGCCAAGCGTGTCCTGGAAGAGTGAGCCTGGACTGAACGCTGCACTGGCCCCTGGGGCCGTGTGAGGACGAGGAGACAGTCAGAAGAGGGACGTGCAGGAAGTAGGACGTGCACCCCACCGAGTGCGCGCAAAACGGGGACAAAGAGGGAGACGGCAGGGCCCACCACAGACCCTGTGAACTCAGAGGATGTGAACTCAGAGGACAAGAAATGGCAGTGAGCTGAGTGTGTTTATGTTAATCCCCCATAAAACCACACAGTGAGGCCTGGTTGCCAAGGGAACCAATGCTGTGGTCGGAGGGGGCTGGAAATTCCAGCGCCCCACACCTGACCCTCAGGGAGGGGAGAGGGGCTGCGGTGGAGTCAGTCACCAATGGGCTGAGACTTGATCAAGAGTCTGATGCAGCGAAGGCTCCGCGAGAACCCGAGGACAACAGCGTTCCCGGAGCTTCCGGCCTGGTGGGCACAGGGAGGGTTGGGGGATGGTGCCCCGAGGCATCCACTGGGGCTCCACGCCCTCCCGCACACCTCACCCCACACGTCCCTCCCCTCTGGCTATTCTCAAGTTCTGTCCTTTGCTGATAAACCAGCTGCGATCTGTTCCAGCAAATTAACTCACCTCGAGGAGGGGTCGTGGGACCCTCCTACTTACAGACAGTGGGTCAGGAGATGACAACCTGGGCTTACAATTGGCATCTGACAGGGGAACAACCCTGGGACGGAGCCCCTGACCTGTGGGATCGGTCAGTGGCTCCAGGAAGATGGGCTGAGAACCGAGTTCCATCGCGGATGGGATGCCCCCAGCTGGTGCCTCAGAGCAGTTCGGTGGGAGAAAGCCTCCCATGGGTGTCAGGGGTACTGTGGAACAAGAGCCTTGAGAATCCAGAGGAAACATGGGGGGTTCCCTTCTCATCACCCTGCGGTGAGTGGCAGCAGTTCAAGCGGACAATCAGCTGCGGCCGGGTGGCTCCGTGGGCTAGGGCACCGTCCCAGACACCAGTGCACCAAGAGGCTGCAGGGTCCGTCCCGCGTCGGGGAGCACGTGGGAGACAGCCTGCTGATGTTTCTCCTCCTCTCCCTCTCCCTTCCTCCCCCCACTTCTTCTCTCTCTCCAATCAATAAACAGATCCTCAGGTGAGGACTCAAAAGAATTTTTTTAATAATAATAAAATAAAACAGATGAAGAAGGAAGGCCAATGCACATCCCAACACTGACTTGATTACTGAACCACACTGGTGCGCAGGCCCGGGTTCCGACTCACAGGGGCCGACGTCCGCACGCGGGACCCCAGCGTCGCGCAGGCCGGCCAGGGTCCCGGGCAGCACCGGAGTCTGAGGCACAGCGAGATGCCACAGGCGCCCACCGGACCGGTGGAACTTACAGTCTCGCACAAGTGTTGGCACGGACGCAGAGCCACCAGGGCACCTCCGCACTGCTGGTGGGCGCACACGCCTGTCCCACCACTTAGAAAAAACACTGGCATCACCCAGTGGAGTTGAAGACGCAGGAAACATGTGACCTGACAACCGCAGATGCAGAGCCCGGAGCGCGCACACACACGTGTGCGTCGGGACACACACACAGAATGGGCAGAGCAGCTTGCTTGTTCCAGCAAAGAGCAGAAGCCCCCCGAACATCCACAGGCAGCACAACGGACCAGCTGCAACATGTGCGTTCCTCCCGTGGAATGGCATGCAGCCATGCAGAGGGACAGATTCCCACAACGCGGAGTCACAGGGATGGAGCTCCCACACGATGCTCAGTGACGAGGCCACTCAGAGGGCAGCTTCTCTCACACATGGGCCACAGCCACAAGCCAAAGTCAGGTGTCATCCGGGGCGCAAACACAGGGCAGCTGAAGAGTGAGGAGGAGTTACACTTCGGGGAGAGGTTCCTTCTGGGGGGAGGGACACAGAGGGGCTCCAGAGCAAAGCAGACACACAGTTTACCATCCAAACCCAAATGAGCTATTGAGAGGGACAAGGGGTGTTATCGGGGGTGTTGCTAGGGTAACAAAAAGCAGGGACTATCCAGGGACATCGAGACATGGCATCATCCTGTGTGCATCACCCTTTGACCCCGTGCAGTCGGTATATATATGGGTGTTCACTGTATGGTTGTATTTCTTAACATATAATTCATACAGATGATTTTGTATGTATCCAAGTCCGTTAACAATAACTATGTATATGACTTTGTACGTATCCAATTCTGTTTCTTAACAGACACATAGGTATCTGTTTAGGAAGAAGTAGATATACACATGTATCCATGTGCGTACACACAGGCACAAACTGACCTTGAAACCAGTATCCTCCTGGGTGCTGGGTGGCTGACAGTACCTCCCCAGGAGGTCACAGGCGGCCCTCCTGACCCGCAGCACCTGGCTGCATCTGAGCAAAGCAGACATTCACACACACACACACACACACACACACACACACACACACACACGGATGGGCCACACTGTTCAGAACGCCCCGGAAATGGGAGCACCAACATCTGTGGCAGGGACGTGGAATGACCCGCCAGGCAAGGGCACAATGTTAAATTGATCCTTAATGTGTTTGAGAGCTTTTTCCTTTCGTCGGGTCACTTAATAATGCCACCACGCACTTCTTCCTTCCGCCTTCAGCTCCCCCATCGCCATGGAGACGGCTGTGAATCAGCGATCATAAATAAAAATAATCCGACCGCACGCGCACGCACCACATGCCGCCTGGGTGGGGTGCCAGCTCAGCTTGGTTCTGTTTGTGCCCACAAACGGCACAGGACGCCTGCGGGGAGATGGATGCTGTTGCACCTGTGGAAAGGCAGGCGTGGGTCCATTGGGCCACCAACCCTGGGCCAGAGGGGGAGGCCTTTGCCCAAACGGAAATATCCCATGGAGTGGGGACAAGGGAGCTCTGTTCATCAATACATTCTGCTGTGGAGGTGAACTGTGCCCCCAAGCCACCTCCATCCCCTAAACGTGACCAGAAGCTTCCCCACCCGTGCACCGGTCTCTCCCAGCCGGGCAGTCAGTGCGCTCCCAGAGCTGCCCTCGCCAGCCCTCGCCCAGGCCGCTCTGCCAGCAGGGAGAGCTGAAGACCAACGGTTTTCATGAAGGTCCATGAGAAATCCCCTTGCTTCTTTTCTCCAGTAGCCCTCCTCCTAGAGAGGAAGCTGCCGTTTTGCGCTCACGGCCTCGCACGCTCGGTGAAGCGCCTGTGAACCAAGAGGCAGTGACGGGACTTCAGGCCTCCCCACTGTCTTCATTCTGAAGGTTTCCATCCGTGGATGGCAAGTGATACTGGCTTTCCCTTTATGAGAGCAATAGAATGCTTTTAAAATAAACATATTGCCCGGCTGGTGTAGCTCAGTGGATTGAGCGTGGGCTGGGAACCAGAGGGTCCCGGTTCGATTCCCAGTCGGGGCACATGCCTGGGTTGCGGGCCAGGTCCCCAGTGGAGGCCATGTGAGAGGCAACCATACATTGCTCTTTCTCCCTCCCTTCTCCTCTCTCTGAAAAGAAATAAATAAAATCTTAAAAAAAATAAAAATAAAAAATAAAATAAAATAAACATATTGAAGTAAAATCAGCGTGCCAATTTTAAAATTATGTATTAAATCTAAAATGGCACAAAAATACCCCAGATAGGGCAAAAGAAAAATTGTGACGTTACTACAACAAAGATCCGAGTTGAGGAAACACAGCCCTCTGCTGTGGTCTATCTTTCCAGATGCTAGCTGTGCACATAGTAGGTCTGCAGTTCAAGACCACTGGAAATATAAAAGAAGGCAAGCTAGAGACAGCAGAAAGGAGGTGTAGCTCCAGGTAAGCTGAGCCATTTCCAGAGGCGGGTCTCTGACCACTTCTCTCTGACCAATTTTTTAAATTTCTTCCACTCAAAGCTGAACTGTGTCTGCAAACCACAT
The DNA here is from genome assembly GCA_004026765.1 of Micronycteris hirsuta. Taxonomy (NCBI): domain Eukaryota; kingdom Metazoa; phylum Chordata; class Mammalia; order Chiroptera; family Phyllostomidae; genus Micronycteris; species Micronycteris hirsuta. Next base: position 13,297 of record PVJI01004651.1, on the reverse strand, counting down.
GGGTTCGGGGGTAGCCACCTCCCAACACAGCCCCCACCTCTGCCCAGTCACACCCACGACAGTCGGTGCCAGTCAATCACAGAACTCTCCCCACGGCCCCAGTCACCCGCCACAGCAACACGGGTGCAAACGTCTCTAACACGTGAAACTGTCTGAATGAAAGGTGAAGCGAGCATGGCTGTTCGAGCTGTTCTGCCTCAGGTCTGCGCTCCGCCGCGGGCTGCTGCGCGGCCTGTCAGGGGAACAGGCAGCGCGTAAACACCTTCGTAAGGAAAGCTGCCTTGTTTGCACAGAAATCAGAACTGCGTGACAACCCACCCTGTCCTGGAAGTTTGGAAAGTAATTTGGAGACTATCAGACTGACATTTTTAAATGATAATAATCACAGTTGCTGGAGGTACCAAAATGAAAAAGAATTCACATATTGTTGGTAGAGATGCCAACAGATAAGCTTTCTAAAAATTAATTGGCAACATGCATTGAAAAACTGGAAAATAAACATGTCCTTAACCCAGGGGTTGTGTTCCTAAGAATCATAAGAAATAATCAGTAAGCTATGTGATCATAAGGCTTAGGATAATTAAAAACAAAATCACAGATCAAAAAGAAAAGAAGAAATAATCAGAGACACAAGAAAATTCATTTCAATAAGCCCATGGCAGTAAAAAATCACTCAGAAATATAAGGGATTGGTTAAATTTTAGTTTTTTAAAGATGTGTATTTTTTAGAGAAAGGGAAAGGGAGGGAGAAAGACAGGGAGAGAAACATCGATGAGTTGCCTCTCTCCTGCCCCCAACCAGGGACCTGGCCCGCAACCCAGGCATTGCCCTGACTGGGAATCGAGCTGGTGACCTGTCAGTCCGCAGGTCGGAGCTCAATCCACTGAGCCACACCAGCCAGGGCAAGGGATTGGTTAAATTTTAAAAGGTATGCCCTCACATAGAAGTACTCTGCAGTCTTCAAAAATCATTCTTTTTAAAAAAAATTTATACTTACTTATTAAAATTTTTATTGTTTATGCTACTACAGTTGTCCTAATTTTCCCCTTTTGCCCTCAAAAGATCGTTCCTGAAGAATGCCTAAAGACATAGGAACATGCTCAAAATATCATGTACAGAAAAAAAAATCAAGATGCAAACCTTTACATTTAGGGTAGCCACCTCGGGGAGGGGTGCATGCATGCATGTTAACAACTATACAAAGATTGAGCGAAAGTAAATTATTAGTGATGTTTCCCGGATGGCTTTTACTTTTTATATTTTTCTGTACCCTCTAAATTTTCAACATGTGTTTTAAAATCAGGGTGAGGGGGAATATGCTCTCTTAGGGCTCACAGGAGGACCAGTCATTTAACTTTTCGTTAAGTTTGTTCTATATTGGGGAAAAACAACGTGAGTTTGTGGACATTTTCAACTGAAAGTAAGAACTGGAAAAAGTGCCTGGGCCTCCAATACACCGAACATCCAGCAGGAGGCAGTTTGCCCATTGATTCGTCCACAGAGCTCACTCTCCTGTGGCTCTCAGTGTTCAGCTCTGGGTGGCAGAGCAGGTCTAGAGTAAAGCTGCAACGCTGGTCGTTCCGCCTCCCAGCAACAAAGTGTGAGCTGGAACGGCACCTGCCAGTGGGGAGGGCAGGGGGCCTTGGCATGGAGTCTGCAGCCTCGAGCACCCAGGACGCAAGGGCACTCCGTGGGAAGCAGCGGCCTGGAATCAGAGCCATGCTGCACTTCCACCCATCCCCACATTCCACAGAGACTAACTGGCATCTATGCCACACCAGGGCCTGGAAACACAGCACCAAACAGACGGACGCAGCTCCGTCCCTGCCTTCACAGAGCACGCCACGCATCCGAGTGGAAAGGCCACTGAGCAGGAAATAATGATGAAGCATGTGCCATCGGAGCCTGCCAGGGGAAGGCCTGGCTGATCTAACATGCAGCAAGAAACTGAAGGATGACCAGGAGAAGCCAGGCTGGAGGCGAGGGGGCAGGGGGGAAGGTGTGATGGGCAGCGGGTACCAGAGGAGCTGAAATTCAGTGAGCTGGAAGGAACTGGAACCTCAAGGGTTTGCTTATTTATGCCTTTTTTATGAATGAGAAATAACACTCCTGTTTTGCTTAAACCACTGTTATTTAAAGCCCCACTTATCTCTGGCCAAACCCACATTGTCTAAAACAGCCAACACAAGCTACCGATCAGGCCCCGGGCTGAATCCCGCCCACCAGGCAAATGTGAGGTTCAAGGTATCAGTGCAATCCCACACACCTGGACTCCTTGTTCTGTTCAAACACAGAGAAAGAGGGAGTCCGCCTCGGGTTGGAACACCGTATGTCCTCTCCCAAGCTTCCTCGACAGGTGACTTTGCTGAGCATCCACAAAGCACAGGGAAAGAGCTAATTACCAGGCTTCAGCCCCTACGCAGCACCCAACGTCTCTCTCATCTTCAAGAAAAAATGTCATTTAAACAGCGTCTCTGCCAGGAACCAGGAAGGCTGCCTGCCTTACTCCACCAAGGCTCCGCATCTGTCACCCCACTTTCTGCAGCCAGGAAATCACTGTTTCTCCTGGCACCACTGGAGAAAGGTGGAGAGGCAAGGAGCCCCTCCAAGTTCCTGGAATTCCAACAACACTCGGCAGCACCTGGCCCCCCCAACAGCTGCCAAGGTGACATACACTCAGGTGCCGGCGCAGGGACACGGGCCCAGGTGCGCACAGTGAGCTGCAAAGTGACAGGAGACAGAACCACAAGGGGCCTTGCTGCTGAGGCTGGCGGGAGAGCTCTTGCCTCAGGGCTGTTACTACCGGGGCAGAGGAAAGAGCAGCTCCTACAAAGAACCAAATTAATTCCATCAGCTGGTAAAATAAGTTCGAGCTCACTAGCTGGTATGGTAGCGGCTCTGCTGAACAATCTCTGGAGGCAAAATCACGCAGCAAGAGGGTGATCAGGGACACGAAACACAGTGCTGGGAGAGGAGTGGAGGGACCCCCTGGATCCACAGGGCCACCGCAGGGGTCATCACAGCAGGCAGGGTGGAGTCTGAGACAGGTGAGGAGGGAAGCAGAGCATGGAGGGAGGCACCACAAAGAGGGAGGGCAGGAGAGAGGAGCCAAGGAACGCGCAGGGGCTCCAGGGGCGGGAAAGGCCGGACCAAACGCTGCCCTGGCGCCTGCGGGAGGCACACAGCCCTGCCCACACCTGGATGGGGTCCCTAAGCCCATCCACAGTCCTGACCTCCAGACTGCAGGACAACAGGTGTGTGTACATTTGTGGTCATCTGTTACCACAGCCAAGGAGATGCATACCCACGCCCCGAGGTGCCCCAACCTGCTGGCACCCAGCGCCAACATCGGGAGCAAATCTCCAGCACTCCCTGCATGGCTGGGGCTTCCTGCATCTGGTCCCACTTCCCCGGCCACCATCAACACACCCACAAACACCTGTATTTCACGTCCACATCACACAGCCCAGGCCCCCGCCACAACTGGGAGGGCCCCCTAACTCCTTGGTCTCACCGTGGACTTGACTTCTGGCTTGGGGAGTGTGTCTTTGTCCTCGTATCTCCAGTGCACAGCAGCTTCAGAAACCCTCCCCAAACCATTCCTTCTTGCAACAGCTATTTTTGTTGGCCCCCCAATGGACGGGGAGCTGTCCAAGGTGCTGAATTTATGGCCGGTCGCGGTGCCTGAACACAACACACCGGTCACTGCGGGTCACAGCAACCTGCCCTGGACAGATAGGGCTGTGATCAGTAAGCCTGTCGTGCAAATGAGGAAACTGAGGCTGGGAAACGTCCGGCGGCTCACACAGTGTCACCAACACTCTGCTTTCATTCACCTCTCCGCCCCGTCCGGCAGGAAAGGACGTGCACACGTCCAGGATTCAGTCCACTCCACACTGCTGTCCGCGTGAGGTGGAGGGCACACAGACATGATACAAGGAAAACTGACCTCAAACCGGGGGGGTCCGTGTTCCCACAAATGTAAAACTGCCAACCCCGACGCCACAGGATGATCTATAAGAGCGAACTGGGCAGCTGAGCCGAGGAGAGAGGGAAGAGTGGCTGTAAGTGGGAAACTGCTGGGTAAAAGCTTCCCCCGCTGTGAGCTATTCAATTCATTCATTAAGGATGAAACAGACTCCAATCCACTCCATCTCCAAGGGGCCTGGGAGGCCTGTTTACTGCATCTGGGGGCACCAGACTCTACAATGGGCTCCCCACTAGACTGTCTGCCTTTCAGGGCCCCTCCCTGACCCCTTAGCTGGATCCGGAGGTCAGAAAGTCAATGCCTGCGGGGACCAGACGGCGATGTTAAATGAACAGAGGTGGCCAGCGCACCAGCTTGCATATTAAGTAGGCGGGAATAATCTTCATTTCTACAAAGGTGTTCTCTCCTATTGTTCTGGAAGCAGACGGCCCTCTGGAATCACCTCTCATTCTTGCCAGAGTCCAATGAACAGAGAAGCACCTGTCTGCCGTAAGAAGAACTCTCATTCACGGAGGGTTAGAAATGACAGCCTCGGTGGCACGGTGGACAGGGGGGCGTGGCGGCGACTGCGGCCAAGTGTGAGACCACGCCCTATCGAAAGCAGATGTGTGCCCAGTCTGCTCCGAGCCAGGCGTCTGTTCCCCAGGCTGAACGTGGGGCCGACGTCTCCAGAGCTTCCTCTGTTTCAAGACAGACCAAAAGTTCAGATTATGTTCAGGTTTTTTTTTTTTTTATGTTGGCCCCTATCTTTCTTCAGACATTCCTTAAGCAAAACAAAATATATCTGTGAGCCAGATCCAGCCCAAGGGGCATCATTTGCTTCAGAAAAATAAGGGCCTCGGGTTACAGAGGCAAAGCCCCGCGTCCAGGGGAACGTGCAGCGCCCTCCCTGGCCTCCCTCCGGCCTGAGACACCGAACCTTCAAGCTCCATGCATCCCAGATGTTCTGAAACCGTCATATTGTCATGTCATGTCACTCCTTCTGTGGAATTCACTGGCCAACCACACAGCCAGCAACAGCTCGGTTTTCCTGCGTGTGTGGGGCACTGCATATTGATAAGTCGGGTCGCACGGCCTGACTGAGGTCCAGGGAATACGGTTGCGGTGTGAGCAAGCTCGCCTCTCCCCAGACATCAGCAGGGCGCAGCAGCTCTGTCTTCCAGCTGCCCCCGAAGTCCATCCCCCAGGACCTTTCAATCAGACAGTGATATGGGCCACCCAGTGCCATCTCGTTCCAGGCACTGGGACAGAAGCAAGAGCTTATAGCAGTGAGCCTCGGGTCCATGAAACGTGGCCTGCCACTCTGGGGAGACATTTTCTGGAAGCCAGTCAATAGTATTCTGAGAAAGTCTTTCTCATATATGCCCTTACATCCATTTTCAGGAAAAGAAAGAGAAAAAGTGAGCAATAAAACAGTCACAAAATTGAAGGCAGGATCTATCGGTGCCCGAAAACACCTGGGCCAGAAGCCACTCACTAGGGAGACAGGTCAGCCAGGGTCCCCCCAAAACAGAACCACTAGGAAACACAGGGAGAAAGAGACTTGCGGTGAGGGAGGGGAGCGTGCACGGATGGAACCTGAGAGGTCCCCTGGTCTGCCCTCTGCAAGCTGGAGCCCGGGAGAGGTGATGGTACAGCTCTAGTCCAAGTCCAAAGGCCTGACACCCATGGGGGTCCACACCGGAAGGCAGAGGAAACGGATGTCCCAGCTCAAGCAGACAGCAAATTCACCCTTCTTCCACCTCCTATGGTGTCTGGGCCCCCAACGGACTGGGCGAGCCCCACCCCCCACCCGGGGGAGAGTAATCATCTTCATTCAGTTCACCCACTGAACTGTCCAGCTCTTCCAGAAACACCCTCCTGACCCGCCCAGAAATACCGGCTCTCTGGGCATCCCCTAGTCCCAGGCGAGCTGACACGGGAAACGAACCGTCACAAGAGACGACAGGCAGAAGTTACAAACTTCCCAGCGTTGCCAAAATAAGTAAGACATTCAGCCAAAGCAAACATTTGTTTCTCCAAGTACAGCACATAGTCCACGGAGGTAGGCGAGGCTGGGACTGCAGAGAAATGGTTTGTTTACACATACATTTATTTTCACGTGGGCTACAAATAAATGTAACTGGCACAACAAAGCAGGGTGAACAGGCCAGGGAGACTTACAACAGGCAAGCCAGACACGGCACTTCCATTCCACAGCATGAGGGTCCACCGGAAGCCCTAGTAGAGGCGGCACCTAGGAAAGAGCAGCCTGGGAGCCACTGGAACTGATTCCAGGAAGGACACACCTAGGATGCACCCTGCAAACACCCCAGTGCCGTGGTGTGTGCGCAGCAGGTACTCGACAAACACAGGCCAGACCTGGAAACGTACAATGACGAAAGGACCAAGCGCGACGCACCCCGGACCCCGCATCCACTCTGACCTACCAGAACTCCACCCTGGTTTGCCGGGCCTCTCGTGGGGAACGACAGCTTCTGCCAGGTCGGCCTGCATCCACGGCTCGTTCAAACCCAGAATGTCATCTCTGTGGTTACAAGAAGCCCTTCCCGAGGGCAGTGGGTGCCGAACATGAACCGTGAAGATGCCGCAGGGACAGACAGACACATCCACTCTCTCTCATAACCTGATTCTGCACCTCTGCCCCTTCCCAGGGTGCGAGTTCTCACAGAGCGAAACGAACCCAAGTGACCATGACAAGGGCCCATGTGCTACAGCCCCTCCCCCGCCCCCCGCTGTCGATGAGCAGGATTTGTGCCTTCCTGGTGCCCTGGTCCAGCTGCACTTGTCTGCACTTCTGTGAATAAGTGACAGGCACACTGCCACCGCCGCCACCAAAGGTCTCAGGGGGATTCATTACAGAAACCATTTACATGGGGCTCCTGAGGCCCGGTTCCCTCCCGGTTCTCAGAGGATTTTTCAATCCAGGGACAGAGAATTTCATTTAAAAGACCAGTGGCCCATATAAGTGGCATCACTCCCGGGCTTCAACTCAACCCGGTGACGAATTCCCAGCGTCCGGAAGGTGGATGCCACTCTGCAGCTTTTCTCCAATGACATACTCAGTCTCGGGACAATTACTGTGGCTGCCCTCACCCAAGTCCAGGAGGGCCTCCACGCAGGACAGCTCCAGGGCTAGGAGGCAGGCCCTCACCGAAACGCCTCCGTCACCAGCAGACGGCTAGCAAACACCCACTGCACGCCGGGCACCCCGATACACAAGGGCTTCCGAGACAGGATCAGGCCCACTCGCCCCGGAGCTTCGTCTAGTGGGAGAGACGAAGCAGCAACACAGGGACAAGGCAGCGACTTTCAGGAAGTGAGGAAATGCTAGGAAGACAATAAAGCAGATGGCAGGGGCCTGGGAAGCGAAGCTCATTCCTGCCTCGGGGACTTTGCCCTTGGCCTTCCCCCTGCCTGGGACGTCACCGGCAGGCACAGTCTAGGTCACTACACACAGTCGGCATGCACTCCAGGGGCCACTGTGTTCTTCCCTGTGGGTCGGCATCATGCCGTACGTGGCTAAGCACACACGTCTCCCCTCTCCCTTGGATCATGCTAAGGCTGGCTCCTCCCCCCATTCGGAATTTCGGTTCAGTGTCACCTTTGAGAGAGGCCTTTGCTGACCCCACACAATCCAAAGCAGTACCTCCCATCCGAGTCGCTGGCATTCCCTTCTATCTGTTTTACCACCTTCATAGCATTTTCCCAACGTGGCAGCAACACTATCTCCCATCCACCCATGTGGTAGAAACCATGTGATCTCGCCATTCCTTCTACCGAGAGGTGGGATCTGGGTCCCTTCCCGGGCAGGCTCTGTCTGCAGTGACCAGGAGAGGGCGGCACCAGAGACACTGTGTGGCCTCAGAGGCGGGGTCCTCAAAGGTCATGCGGCGGGGAGCTTGAGATGGCCATGTGGTAAGGAAGCCCAGCCACACATAGGCGCTAAATGAAGACACTGCGACCAGCACTGTTAGCCTGCAAGTCGCCCCAGCCCAGGGCCAGACGTGTGAGTGTATGGGGGGGGGGGGGGGGGGGGGGGGTCTTCAGTGATTCCTGCCCCCAGCCTTGAGCCTTCCCAGCCGAGGCCCCTGGTGTTGCAGAGCAGAAAGAGTCATCCCCACTGGGATCCATCAAATCTCCCACTGGCAGAGCCTGCGAACATCACAATTCCACCAGCCTCACCATCCAAGAACACAGCCCCAGCCCCTGGCAACGCCGCAGGTTCCTGGAGCGCCCCCCCACACCCCTGCTTCCCCCGCAGGGTCCCAGCTGCCAATGCAGCAACGCAGAATCCCTGTATATTTGGAGAAGCAAGGGTGGAGATTAAATGGCGCAAAGAAAGGGCTGCCTGGTTGTTTATCCTCCCTCCACTGACCTTTGGCAAAAACAGGGAGCCTCCAAGTACAAAATGCACAAGAAGAAGGATGAACCATGTGGAACTGCTTCTACTTGACCAATTTTTTACTGGCAAAACCTGCAGTGGCTAATCAGTCCCAGGCCTGAGGATGACAAAGATCTCTAACTTCTGCCCCCAAAGCTGTCTTGTTGGAACTGCTGCCGAGAAGCAGAAATCCCTGTAAAAAAGGCCCCGTCTTCTCACCCGCTCCCTGTCGGTGAGGGAAGAGCCGCCACCACAGCAAATGAGCTGCAGTCACGAACTGACGGCAAGACCCGGTCACCTCGCTCCTCATCCCCGCGTCTGCGAAGGGAATGCAGCATCGTCCCCACCACAGGGGCGGGCACACAGGGTCTGCTTTTAAGTCTTGCATGATGCATCTATTCAATTCTGCCTTGGGAGCTCCAACAGCAGCTGCAGACAACATGTAAGTGAAGGGACACAGCTGTGTCCCGATAAAATTTTATTTACAAACACGGGCTGGGGGCCGGATTTGGCTCATGGGTCTTAGTTTGCCAACCTCAGCTCCGAGTCAAGGTTTTGGGCTTCCAACCTAACTGGCCATAAAACCTAAAAGCCCGTGGGAGCTTTGCAGCGCACCCCTCACGCCCAACCTGCCCTAAAGCATAGCTTACGCGCTTCCCCGTCCTTTGGTGAGGCAGTATTAAAAATACATGAATCCTGGGGACAGACAGGTGCCTCTTTTAGAGACTCGATGATTATGGTTTCCAAACAACCTCCCCATTTCCTCTGCCTGACCGTCAGAGAAAACAGCAGCAGACTCCCAACACCGGCCTCCGCCTCCCTGTGGCAGGAGCTAATCGCTTTCCAGCTTCAGCAGGACCTTTGGGCTTTGATGACAGATGCCAGGCCGGGAAGGAACCGACTGACCCAGAATTGCATCTGTGGAATCCGAGAGACGAGAGATTCTAGCACAGTTTTCGTAACACACGCATGCGCTCATACGCACACACACAGAAGCAGAGCGCTGGACCCCCGGTGGTCAGGGGCCTGACACAGGACGAGATGCTGGCTTCACCGGGGCCACCATCAGTCGCTGTGACAACTCCACCCAGAGTGAGACCTTCCACAGCCACACCCTGTCATCCGACTTGCTGGAAGATGTTATTCTCCCCTCAGACATACCTGCTCTCAAGAAGACCTCATTTCAACTGCATGCACAACGCCCTGTGGGGTAAAAACAAATCACGGAAATAAAACCAAATAAAACGAAAAGGGAGCGAAGGAGAGGGGCAGAGACCCCACTCCCGGGCCCAGGCCCTGCCGGTCAGCCCCCTACGGCCGGACCCCAGCCAACACATGACGTGGACTGTTTTGACTTAATTGTCTCACAAGAAAAGACCCTTTAAAATCGTCAAACAGAACCTCGGGGAGCAATTATGAGGAGACAAAAAGAAAAGGCATCTGTATGCAGGAGGATAAATCTGCACACTTTTCCACCTCATTAGGGGAGTCTTCTGTGGGTTTCTGACAGTCACCTTGAACAGAATTAGAGGGAACGCTGGTAATGGCCTAGAGCATACAGTTCAGCCATGCCACCCCCGTGGGCGACTGCAGCTCACAACCCACACGCGTGTGCGTGCACACGCACTCACAGTTGGCTCTGTCCTCCCCCAGCCCTCACCTTGCATCTCAGCTACAAGGGGTCACAGAGGTTGGGTGCATCACAGAGATTCTGCAAGCCCCGCCCCTGCATCCTGTGGTCCCGCCCCATCACGGAGGCTGAGGCCCCTGTCAGCCCCACGTCATGGCCCCGCCCCCTGGAAGCAGGAAGAGGCCCCAGGACAGCAAATATACTTAAACCAAAGTGCACTTCATCCCAGATCTGAGTGCCCCTGAGGGGCCGTGGACAATCTCCGAGGTCTTCGGCCGGTGGGGGGGAAGGAAGCCACCCAGAGGAGCCGTCAGCACGCAGGGCTGGCAAACAAAACTCACTCACAGACAAAACCCTCAAGGAAGCCCGTGTCTTGGCTACTTCTCAGGGCCCACGGGCCGACCAGGCAGCCCTCAGAGCTCCTTTCTGGCATTCTCCCCAGGACGCCTCCAAGGGTCGCCTGCAAGTCTTGGCTTTGCCCTTCATCCTCGAATTACTTTTGCTTCCTCACACCTCTCCTCAGTCACCCATTTCTTTCCAGCTCCTCGCGCAGGACAAGACCCGCAGAAATGTGTGAGTAACGGACGGGCCACAAGCAAATGCCAAGGTCAGACCCAGGGTCAAGCCCTGGTCTCACCACGGCTTGGCTGGGTGACCTTGAGCTGGCGAGTCTACCTTTCGGGAGCTCTAGATCGAAAACAGCAACAATACAACCCGGGAAGTTATTGTATGAGGACAGAAAATGAAGTGATACATGGAATGTGCATAGTATCGCGCTCAATAAATAATCATTATTGTTAACAATATTTAATTGGTATGTTCGGGACAGATAAGTAACCAGCTGCTCCTCGTTGGGGACTGAATGAGGGGCTGAGCTCAGTGCTGGGCACAGAGTGGGCACCCTGTAACTATGAACTCTATCTATCTCAAGAACAGCAGTCCCACGGCAGGACACAGCTATCCCCTGAGGGTGCAATGATGTGAGTACAAAGGCGGGAGGGTGTCTCATGCTGCCCAGGGAGGAGAGGGCCCGAGTGGCCTCGCCAGGGGGTCTTCTCCTCGGCCAAGGCCCTTGGTGACCAACAGATGGAGTTTATTGTGGAGAGGCAGTCCGCCCTGCCCCACTGGGCTCCAGACACACAGTTTGAGGTTCCAGTTGACCTTCCTGAGTTCCTAGGAATGTCACCACTTTTACAACTGCCCCCAAGGGCTGGCGGTGGGTGGGGATGGGGGGGAAGCAGAGAACACACTTCAGCAGGAGAAGCAGCTCAGCTGAAGCTTCTCCCGAGGGAGCTCCAGGACAGAGGAGGACTTTGGGGCTTCGTTTTCTGGGGAACAGCAGGAAGAACTGTGACTGCGAAGCCAGAAGCTACAAATTCGGGACTTCCGGCCAAGATGGAGGCGTAGGTAGACACATGGTGCTTCCTCACACAACCAAAAGAGGAAAAACAGCAATTTAAAAAACAAAAACAGCCAGAACTGACAGAAAATTGAACTGAGTGGAAGTCTGACAACGAAGGAGTTAAAGAAACGTTCATCCAGATCAGTAAGCGGGGCGGAGCCAGGAGGAGAGCGCCAGGCCAGAGGGCAGTTTGTGGAGCGGTACCAGCAATGCTGCAGCTGCCTGGACAGGCCTTGAGCGGGCGTGCCTGGCCAAAACGCGGCCAGCGCACTCAGCGAAACCCACGGCTGGCCCACCCAGACCCAGTGGGGTTGAGACTGGTGGCGGGCAGTCTCTCATTCATGGGCAGATAAACAGGGAGAAAAAGCTGGGGAACAGAGCAGACTGTGCAACCCACCATCGCGGGGAAATAAAACCTCAAACCACCGATTGAAAACACCTGTGGGGGTTGAGGCGGCAGCGGGAGGAACTCCCAGCCTCACAGAAGAGTTCGTTGGAGAGACTCACAGGGACTTGGAACTACACAAGCCCACCCACCCGGGAGCCAGCACAGAAGGGCCCAACCTGCTTGTGGGTAGCAGGGGAAGTGTAGAGAGCGGAGCAGGCACCATTGTTCACTCAGGCCCTGCACCCACAGACAGAGTCACAACACAACATGGGTTACCCTGCCCTGGTGAACATCTAAGGCTCCACCCCTTAAAGTAACAGGTGTGCTGAGAAAAAAAATGGCCCAAATGAAAGAACAGATCAAAGCTCCAGAAAAAATACAACTAAGTGACGAAGAGATAGCCAACCTTATCAGATGCACAGTTCAAAACACTGGTAATCAGGAAGCTCACAGGATTGGTTGAAATTCGGTCGCAATTAGATGAACAAATGAAGGATACACTAAAGGAAATGAGGGGAAATGTGCAGGGAACCAATAAGGATGAGAAGGAAACTGGGACTCAAATCAACAGAGTGGACCAGCAGAAAGAAAAAAACATTCAACCATAAAAGAATGAAGAAACAAGAATTCAAAAAACTGAGGAGAGGCTTAGGAACCTCCAGGACATCTTTAAACGTCCCAACATCCGAGTCATAAGGGTGCCAGAAGGAGAAGAGGAAGAGCAACCAATTGAAAACTTATTTGAACAAATAATGGAGGAGAACTTCCCCAAGCTGGGGAAGGAAATAGACTTCCAGGAAGTCCAGGAAACTCAGAGAGTCCCAAAGAAGTTGGACCCAAAGAGGAACACACCAAGACACATCATAATTACATTACCCAAGATTAAAAATAAGGAGAGAATCTTAGGAGCAGCAAGAGAAAAGGGATAGTTACCTACAAAGGAGTTCCCATAAGACTGTCAGCTGATTTCTCAAAAGAGACCTTGCAGGCAAGAAGGGGCTGGAAAGAAGTATTCCAAGCCATGAAAGGCAAGGACCTACATCCAAAAATACTCTATCCAGCAAAACTTTCATTTAGAATGGAAGGGCAGATAAAGTGCTTTCAGATAAGGTCAAGTTCAAGGAGTTCATCATCACCCAGCCTTTATTATATAAAATGTTAAAGGGATTTATATAAGGCATGGGGGGATATCAACAGGGGAGTGGGAGGGGGAGAAAGGGGGAAAAGGTACAGAGAATAAGTAGCATAAATGGTAGGTAGAAAACAGACAAGGGGAGGGTAAGAATAGTATAGGAGCCCTGGCTGGTGTAGCTGAGTGAATTGAGCATGCGCTGGGAACCAAAGGGTCGCTGGTTCGATTCCCAGTCAGGGCACATGCCTGGGTTGCAGGCCAGGTCCCCAGTGAGGGCCACGTGAGAGGCAATCACACATTGATGTTCCTCTCCCTCTCTTTCTCCCTCCCTTCCCTTCTGTCTAAAAGAAAATAAATAAAATCTTTTTTTTTT